>RJWJ010039230.1:0-14572 GCA_004363605.1 Indri indri | reverse complement strand
TATTTTTTCTAGAGACAGGGCCTCACCGTGTTGTCCAGGCTGGTCTTGACCTCCTGGGCCTCAAGAGATTCCTCCTGCCTCAGCCTCCCAAAGTGCTAGGATTACAAGCATGAGCTACTGCACCTGACTTGTTTTTGATTTAATGTGTGTTTTATTTGATATAAATATAGCTGCTCTTGCTCACTTTTGATTTCCAGTTGCATGGAATATCTTTTTCCACTCCTTTAATTTCAGTCTGTATGTGTCTTTATAGGTAAGGTGAGTTCCTTCCAAGTCATGTGTCATTAAATCATGTTTTTTTTTTTTTTAACCTAGTCAGCAAATTTATATCTTTAAAGTGTAGCATTTAGTTCATTTATGTTCAAGGTTGATATTGATATGTGATGTTTTGTTCTTGTCATATTGTTAATTGTTTTCTAGTTGTTTTATAAATTCTTTGTTTCTTTTTCTTTGCCTTTGTGGTTTGGTAGAATTCTGTAGTGGTGCCATTTGATTTTTTTCTCATTCTCCCTGGTGTGTTTGCTTTACTAGTGAGTTTTATACTTTGTATGTTTTCTTGCTGGTGGATACTGTCCATCCTCTTCCAGTTTAGGATTTCTTTGAGCATTTTTGCAGTATTATGGTAACAAATTCTCTCGGCATTTGCTTGTCTGGGAGTAACTTTATTTTTCCTTCATTTATGAAAGATAATTTTGCTGGATGTATTATTCTGGCATGGCGGTTTTTCTCTTTCAGTATTTCGAATATCATCCATTCTCTTCTTGCCTATAAGGTTTCTGCTGAGAAATCTGTTGTTAGTGTGATGGAATTTCCTTTATAAGTGAGAAGACACTTTTCTCTTGCTGTTTTTAAGATTTGCTATTTATCTTTGACTTTAGGCAGTCTGATTGTAATGTGCTGTGGTGAACTACTTTTTACATTGTATTTGCCAGGGGAATTGCTGAGCCTCCTGTATCTGGATGTCTATTAATAAATCTCTTTCTGGACTTGGAAAACTTTCATGTGTTATTTTGTGAAATGGGTTTTCTAAGCCTTTTAATCTCTCTTCTTTCTTGAGAATACCAATAATTTGTAACTTCAGCCATTCTATATAGTCCCCGATGTCTTCAAAGCTTTGTTCTTTTTTATTGTTTTTTCTTTATTTTTGTCTGACTGGATTATTTTGAAAGGCTTATCTTCAAGTTCTGAAATTCTTTCTTTTTCTTGGTCTAGCATATTGTTGAAGCTTTCAAATATATTTTGTATTTCTTTCAGTTAATTTTTCAGTACCAGAATTTCTGTTGGGAGGTTGTTTTGAATATGTTATCATCTTGGCATATCTATCATTCGTGTACTGAATTAATTTTCTGAGATCTTTGTATCAGTTTTTAAATTTCTCTTGCATCTCATTGACCTTGTTTAAAAATCAATATTTGAATTTTTTTTTTTTTTTTAGTTTTAAGGATTTCTTTTCATTAGGATCTCTTGCTTTTCGGAAGCCACATTACCTAATTACCTAGCTTTTTCGTGCTTCCTATGTCTTTACATTGGTTTCTGTGCATCTGATGTAAGAGTTTCTTCTTTTTATTTTTGAATTTATTGTGATTGGGTGGGAATTTTTTCTTGAAGGTGTGACTATGATGTTGATTGAGTCAGTCCTTCTGGCTTTGCTTTTAGGTGTCTGTAGTAGTGAAGACTCTGTATGATTTCTTTGGCTATAAATAACCTTAGTGGTATCTGTGGAATCCTCAGTGTTAGGGTGTAGCTACTGATAGAGGCTGTGGTGAAGTTGTGCTGTAGACTGGAATGCCAGATGGGCCCATCTTCAGGTTTCAGCAGTAGGGGTGGTGGGCTGAATGTATCTATCCTTGTAACCTGAGGCAGCATATGCTGGCACCTGTGTTGAAGGTTCTAAGCAGGCTGAATCTTGGGGTTGTAGGTGTCTTTCTTGGGTATCAGTTGTAGTAGTGGTGTACTGAGCAGGTGGGCGGGCTCTCAAGCTCCAGGCAGCCAGGGTGGTGTGGACAATGGCAGTAGCAGTGGTGGTGAGATGCTCTTATAGTTCCTGTGCTCTTGTGTTGGCAGTGGTTGCAATGGGTTGTACAAGCTGGCCTCCAGTCCGGAAGGTGGTACTTGCAGATAGGAGCCAGCTGAGGTTGTAGCACTGGGTTGTTTATGTCTGACGTCTGACCCCTGGGAGAAGTGCTCAGATCTCCCCAGTGATGGATTGGGTTGTGAAACCCCCAGGACCAAGCAGCCACAGCACTTTTATCCTGGTCAGGTCCTGGGGGTGGGGAGAGTACCTGGTTTCAGTGCCAATGGCTGGAGACCACACCATGCTTGCCTCTCAGTTCTGGTTGTGGGAGCCCTTCCCCTGCCCAAGCCCCCATTCTGCAAGCTGCAGCCTGAGTCTCCCTAGTGCCTAAGACTACTACCAATGTGTGCAGGACCATACACAGTTTGTTAAGAGATAGGATTGGGAATGTGATCTTACTGTAGCTGCTTAGGTCTGAGGAAGGACATGGAACACTCCATGGAACAGTTCCTTCTCACAGTCTCCTGGCTGCTCCCTATGTTAGAATCAGGGGTTGGGAGGGTCAAGGTGCTCTCCTGTGGCCTGGATTATACTATTCTCCAGTGGGAAAGTGGACTGCAGAAAGATACTCACTTACCCCCTCCCATACTGGGGAGTCACTCCCAGTCATGCAGGGTGCTTGTTTTCCTCCTTTCCAGAGCTCTCATGTTCCCTCTTGGATAATGTATGCAAAGTGTGATTGTGTACACACTGTTTTGGTTCTTCTAAGTTGATGAGGTGTGTTTGAAATGCTTCTAGTAAGCCATCAGGGGGGGAACAAATTTAAAAAACCCTAATATTCTTTTTAAATGCTATTGGTTAGGATCCGTGGTGTTGGAACAGCAGCTACTAATATGTGCCTTGTGGCAACTGGAGGAGCAGATGCATATTATGAAATGGGAATTCACTGCTGGGATATTGCAGGAGCTGCCATTATTGTTTCTGAAGCTGGTGGAGTGCTAATGGATGTTACAGGTAAAATTATGGGACAATAAAGCATTTTTCTCTCCACATCTCTTGGACTTTCCTCCACATATGGGGTTTAAAAACATATTTGACGTATATTATACGTCAGCTTTTAAGGTAAAAAGAAGATATATAATTTTTTGCAAACTCAAAACAAATAATTAGGAGATAGAGGCAAGAGTAAGAGCTAATGGTAATGTGGGACTGATAATGATAAATGATGAAGGCTTTTCAAATGTAACAGGAATTCCTGAGAGACTGCAGAGAGGTCTAGACAGTCACCGAGAGTCTGAGGCTTGCACCCAGAGCTCTTTGAATGGTGACCATGCTGATAGTCAATGATAGATGACTTTTACCATCACCTTCTGCCTTAGACCTGAGAAGTTAAATACTTGCTGTGAGCTGATGGTAAAAATTTTTTAAGTGAAGGTTGAACCTGGGTTCATAGAATTCACCGGTGGTCTAGGAGAAAGACAACAAAATATACGGAAATGGAAAGGACAGCGTCGAAAATGCCTTGGAGTCAAATTTTCTGTCTATAGATTCTCAAAAAGTAAGGAGGTAATAAGAGTGCACAACAGAAGAAATAGAGAAAAGATATTTTCTGGCTAGTGTAACTTAAGATCCCCCCTCAAACCAAGAACTGATAGTTCTTCAAAAAAGATGCTTAGAAACTCTGTTAAATACACCAAAACTTAAACGTTGTAGTTATGTGACAGAGTAGATTTTCTCTTAAGAAAATTGAAAGTATTAAAATGTTTTGATTCACCATAGTACATATTGGTAATACTTATTTTATACGAATTATTTTTGTACCAGATATAATGATTTTCCTAACTTGATTTGCTTTTAGGTGGACCATTTGATTTGATGTCACGAAGAGTAATTGCTGCAAACAGTAGAGCATTAGCAGAAAGGATAGCCAAAGAAATTCAGGTTGTACCTTTTCAACGAGACGATGAAGATTAATTACAACTGCCTTATATTCAGTCATAGTTGCTTTTGCCCAGATTTGCTGACTCACTGATGGATATCTGTTTCAGATGTATGATATGCTCAATTTAAATTGTCTTTGTCTCGATTAAAAAATTGGAACATGGTCCGTATTTTAACAAGACTATGTTTGAAAAAATACATGTAATATTTGTTTCATTGTTTTAAAATTTTTTTATGTAAGAATGTACTTTAGGAAAAAGTATGGAACAGGAAGTACAGTTCATGAAATAAGCGTAACATCAACAGAAATACTCAATTAGCAATTTTGCCTTTCTAAGTATCTAAGGTCCTCTGAAATTTTGACTTACTGTATGTATACATAAACACTCACAAAATTATCTTTTTAAAACAAACTTTCTCTTTAGTTTCAAAAGCCATATTTAATTAAATTTTTAAGGATATAAAGAGTACTTCGTAGACCAAGGTTTATTTCTTTCCAGAGAACCTTATTTGTTTTATTCAGCAGTATCTATATGGCACCTAGTATACTACCTGTTGAACAGTAGGCAATCCAAAAACAAACATTGTAAGAATGAATAATTGGAAGGCAACAATTCCTAGTTGTAATAGTACATAAAGTAATGAGCTCACCATTTTCTGTATTTTTGCTTCAGGTTTTGAAGTAAAAATTATCTAGTTCTCTTTTTTATATTTCATATTACCATACTGCAAGATAGCATTGCTTACTGTGGGCATTTCTGCAATGAATACATTTTCAAAGCACTTTGTTACAGTATATATTTGGATTTGCTTTAAAGTGCCTCTACAGGACGGGAGAAACTGTTTCCCAAAGCACTCTTCTCAGATATCTGAACGAATTAGATACAGTAGCATTTTATTGAATCCAATATTTGCATTTTGAAGATATTTACACTGATTTGGTTATGCTGAGAAATACACTGTGTTGTTAATATTGACATATTTGGTTTCTCCCCAAACTCGTTATTTAACTTTATTGTTGTTGGATTCTACTGAGCCTTTAAATATTCCTTTGTAGTTTTTGGCCTGTCAAACTCAAAAAAATTGTATTGGTTCATAGACATTTTTAAAGAATTAATTCATTGTTTAGCCCATGGCACATGGACTGACTACTAAGTTTTATTATAGGTTTCTATCAGCCTTGTATTTGATAAAACAAAAAGGGCTTCTTTAAAGATTTCAAAGTATGGACTTATTTTATTGTGTGTACATCTAATTAAATATATATGATACTAAGATTTGAATATTATAATTACTGTATTTGTACTGTTGATCACATGCACTTAAAACATCTGATACTGTTTTATTTCAAGATAAGTTGTTTTTGAAATTAAATTTATTGTAATTAAGAAGACTATCATGAATAAAATTTTAAATAAAAAGTATAATTGGTGTTTACATTATTAAAGGTTATGGTTTAAGTTACTTTTAGGGGTTTTGTGTTCAGTTACAAATATTTGAAACATGAAGTTGTAACTGAATATAAATTTTTGTTTGCCTATAGTTTTTCCAACTTTTCTATAAACTTAAAAACATGTTTTTGTTCCATAGGTAGCTTTTTCATCTTTTTATTCTAAATGCAACTGGATATTTTGTGCCCGAAATTTTTTTAGATACCGAAAAAGAATGATTGACAAGTGAATTACCCAACAATATTCGAAAATCTTTCTTTAATTAACAAGACTTCTTAGGCGTAACATGTATATGTTGTATGCAAAATATATTATCTTTCTGTACGTGCATACACACACATCTGTAACATATATACATTTGAACATCCTTCCCTGCCCCCTTAAACAAAATTGAGCTCATTCTATGATATAGTTATTTGTAAAGCACTCTTTGGTTTTATTATGAATTACTAGCTATTACTAGAAATGGTTTGCAATGTCTGAATCATTGGTTTGCTTGCGATACATATCATTGCAACTCAGTTGTCCTTGATTTCAAGATCTAGTCTAGAGCCTAAGACGCCATGTTTAAAGAAAGAAAAATAATAATCATTTCGAATCATTTCCTTTTGCTTCAGGTCCCTATCTTTACCCTGGCTTATTTAGAAAAAATATGTACTTTTTATTATCTAATTAATACATATACATAGTTTAAAATTTCAAATAGTACTATGGAACTCAGAATGAAAAACAGCATTTTCCTATCCTATTCTAACCCACCCCTGGGTCCCTCTCCCTAAACTCTTGTAGCAACTGTTTCTGGTATTTACCTCCATCTTTAAAGGACAGCTGTGTTCTGCTAATCTTTATTTATTGGCTTAATCATTCTCTGTGAACTCGCTATTATGGAAGAGGCCCACTTAAGTTTCCTCCTTTCCATACTTCTACTATAGTGATATATAAATTTTTGTGTTAGAATAATATCCATTGTTTAACTTATGACATTTATTCTCTGGTTAGCTAACAATTAGTGCATTATGACAGTTTCCTGTGCAACTTTTTGTTCTTTCTGAAATTAACAAATGTGCCACAGGATTGTAAAAAAAAATGTTTTATTTCCCATTTGTTCACCATACTCAGATATTCTGTTCTATTAGTAATATTTCTTGTCTTTCTGGAGATGGATCTTTTGTGGCCCTTTTTCCTTTTCTTCTGTCTGAATTAGTTCTGGCCAGGTGCGCTGCGTAGTCCTTCAGGGCTTGCCTTTGCTTCTCTTATGTTGAATCTTCTGTGTTCTGGCTTCATTCTTGACTCATTTTGGTGAACCCATCTTCTGGGTGTTTTCTGTGAAAAGGTACTTGGGAGGTAAAATTTTGTGATTTTTCCATGTCAGAAAATGTGTATTCTTTCTTGCTTCATTGATAGTTTGGCTAGGTCTAGAATTCTACATTGAAAATAAGTTTTCTTTCAGAATATGTAAAGCGTTGCTTCACTCTCTTAGCTTTAAGCATTGCTGATGAGAAATTGACCTGATGGTCAGTCCAGAAATACTCTTTTCTCTGGAAGATTTTAGGATTTTCTCTTTATTTCTGGAGTTTTCTAATTTCCCTATGATAAGCATTGGTTTGTGTCTTTTTCATTCTTTGTGTTAATTATTTTGTTTTCATTCTGGAAATTCCTCAAGTCTTTAGTGTTTTGTTTCTTTGATAATCCCCCTCTTCCTTAGTCTGTCTTCTCTTTCTAGAATTTCTATTCAGGTGTTGAACCTAGTACATTATCAGATTATTTCCTCTGTTTAATTTCTCTTTGCTTTTGCTTCTAAGAGATTTCCATAACTTTATTTTCCAACCCATCTATTAACATTTTTAAAGCCCCCTGTTTTATTTCATTGATTAAATATGCTCTCTTTCTTAGGCTATATTCTTTTATATATTTAAATGTTATTCTAATCCCTACATTGTCCTTTTCAAGTTCCCCAGTCTTTAGTTGTTGGATTTTGCTTGTTTGTTTTGGTTTGATATTTTTCATTTTTGAGCATCCTCAACTATCTAAGGATTGTCTAGAAAATGTAATTTGTGGGATGAAGGTAAAACATCATTTACAGGAAAATCTGTAGCCTTAAATACAAAGTAAGGAAACAAAGTAGAGGGATTTATTGGTAGAAATAAAAGTAATCCATAGTCTATGTGATTGTGGACTTAGAAATTCCAAGTGAATCTGCAAACCATTACAATTAGTGTCTTTAGCGATGTCACTGGAGATAAAGAGGGTCAATGTACAAAAACCCTATACCTTTGTGTAAGCCAGCAACACATAAGAGAGCATTTAGTGAACATAACATTTACAGTAATATTTTAAAAAGCTATTACATAACTAGAAAGTATTCCAATGAAAGATGTATAAGAGCTCCACACAGAAAAACTATAAAACATTACTGAAAAAATTATAAAGATCATCATAAATAGAGTAATATACCATGTTTATTGTTTAGAACAATCAACATTGCTCAGATGGCAATTCTTACCAAATTGATCTATAGATTTAATAAAATTCCAATCAAAATCTCAATCATGTTTGGGGGAAGAAGGTAAAGTGGGAAGGTTGACAATTTATATGGAAATGTAGAAAGGCAAAAAATAGCAAAAACCATCTAAAAACAAAAAAGCAAAGTTAGAAGACTAGACCACCAGATATAAAGACTTGTTATAGAGCTGCAAAATTAAAAGTTATATTAGCACAAGACTAAACAAATAGACCAATAGAACAGTGTCCAGAAATCAACCTAGACACATGGAACTATGTAGTTTATGATAATGATGTCACTGCAGCGCAGTAAGGAAAGGATGTTCTTTTTGATAAGTGGTGTGGAATCAACAGGATATTCATGCTGAAGGGGGGAAAAGAATATTGACTCCATCACACCATGTACAATAATCAATTCCAGATGAATCCTAAACCTAAATACGAAGTGTAAAACAAAGCTTCTAGAAGATAGCATATCTTTTTGACCTAAGCGGGAAAATAATTACTAAAGAGGACACAAAAAAGCATTAACCCTAAAGGAAAACTGATAAGTTGGGCTACATTAATACGTCTATCATCAACATTCCCATTAACAGAATCATAGGAGGAACCCACTGTGTTTGCAATACATATAGCTGACAAATTATATGGAGTATATAAATAACTCCTGTATAGCAATAAAAAAGATAAACCAGTTACAAAATAGGCAAATAACTCAAACATATACTTCACACAATAATATATTCAAACAAAAAGGAAATGTAAAAGTGCTTAGTATCATTAGTCATCCAAGGATGCAAATTAAAACAATAATTTTACACCACTACATATCCCAGAATGCAAAACATAAATCCTCCATACACCAGAAAGAAAAACATAAATTCAGCAGCAACAAAAACTAAATAAACCCGCAACAATATGAAAGGTTGGTAAGCATGTGAAGTGCCTTGTCTTCTCAGACACTGTTGGCAGAGTAGATATTGGTATAACTAATATTTAACTGAAAATTTAACTAATAATATTTTAGTAAACTCTGGAAGTATCTATTAATACTAAACTTAATCATATGCTTGCCCTATGACCCAGCAACTCCACTCCTGGGCACTTACCCACTATAAATGCACACATAAGTGCACCAAAAGGCATGTATAAGTGTGTTCGTAGTGGTGTTATTTTATAATAGCCCTAAGTGGGAAACCATCCAAAAGTCCACCAACAACAGAATGGATTTTTAAGAGTGTGGTCTAGTCATATAATGAATGCTAGAAAGCAATGGAAAAAAAAATGGTATCTCCCCAAACTAATGTGGATGATCTCCAGGCTGGCTCTACCTCTATCACTTCAATAGTTCTATACTTTATGAAGTCATCATTCATGTCCTAAGAATTTACAGAAGCCAAATATTTTCTGCTTTTAACTTAGCCTCCCTGCAGTGCTTCCCCCTTGCTTCTCTGTTTTTAAAATCACATGCTGAAATTTTCCTTTTTTTTCTTCTCCTGTTCTCCGTCCCTTTTGCTGACTTCCTCTGGTGGTGATGCTGTTCTATCCTCGGTGGTTTATCTTCTGACTGTGAAGTCACTCTGGGGAACTCATGCATGCCCCACGCCTTCAACCATCACCTCCATCCTGCTGACTCTCAAATCTTGACCCAGCCAGTATGTCCCTTCTCACCCCAAATCTCCAGCTCCTTCCTAGATGTCCCCTCCTGACTGCCCTCTATCAACGTTTCAAACCAACTAATAATTTTTGCTCAGAATGTTCTGCTACTCTACTGTTTGCCTTCTCCTCTGCTTTTCCAACTTAGCGCTTGTTATGTTGATGTTTCTCTTTCCTTAGTCCAATTTATCATAGTCATGTTTTCATGATAACATTCCCACTGAAACTGCAGCCAAACTGAAACACTAGCTTTTCAATTGACTCTTTTGTGCCTTTTCTAATGATTTTCCTTCTGCCCGGAACAGTCTACAGTAATAATAGATTTTTTTATGATTTTGAAGATACTTCTACATTGCAGTGATTGGAGCTCCTTTCCCAGGAGTTGCTCTCAACAAACAGGGCTGGCCCTACTGTCACCACATCTATAGATGGGGTTCTGGCCCCTGATTAATTCAAGAGAGGACATCTGACCCAAGCAAGATAAATGAAATTTACTCGGGAATTGGGAATTTTGAAGCCAAAGACAGATATTGGGAATGACTGGGAATAATTTAACATGTAATAAAGCACTTTGGGTCAGCACTGGATAAGAAGTAATGTGCTTCTCAGGCATGGCCACCCTCAGATTGAGCTGGGTATGAGCACAATCTCACAGGGCTACCTGTTGAAGAGGAATAGAAATATGTCGTATGTAATATCTTTTAATTTCTAATATGTCCTATGTAATATGTTGATATCCCTTAGGTAGTTTATTGCTTTAAATAGCTCATACAATATTTTCCTTGATTGTAAATATTATTATTAATATTATTTAGCATTTGTTGATTATAGTGTACGATGCTTTACGCTAAGCACTTGATATTCATGATCATATTTAATCTCCACAACAACCACAGGAAAGGTTATTATCCTTTTTGTACGGAGGTACATACATGTTACTTAATTTGCCCAATTTCCCTGCCCAAGGTGAGAGGTAGTGTTGAAACTCCTGCAGAGACACAGCTGGGGTCCACAGTGTCAACCCCTGCCCAGCGGTGCTCCCCCTGGCTGCACGTTAGAACCACCTGGAGAGCTTGTAGAACAGGCCACTGCTGTGGTCCCCCGAGCGAATCTGACTTACCAGGTCTAGACTGTCCCCCGACCATCTGTATTGTTAAAAAGTTTCCCAGGCGAGATTATCAGGTAGGCAGACTTGAAAATCATTTTGTTTCCCAGAAGTAACCAATTTTATAGAAGTGGCCAACTCATCCACCCACCCATTCACCCACCTCCACAAGCCTTTCAGGGTTTTAGGACACAATGTGAGATCTCAACATGGAAATGTTGCTGTGAGTTACCCCTTTGCCACCTCTGCCCGCTTGAGAAATTATTGAACCAGCCTTTTTTATTTCCACAAATTAACACAAGATGGCAAACTACACATAGGAATCATCTCATGTTCAGTATTTCCATTTCTGAAATTTAATTTTGCCTTCAAATCACATCATCAACCAATATTCGATATCATTAGTACTAAAACCAGGGGAATTCTTCATAAATTGAATTACTCTGTATTGTGAGTTAACTCTCATTCCCTTAAGCAGAGTCACAGGTCCCCTGTGTATATTATGGCCTGGATGTTAGGTGTCTTCCAGCTTCAGCTTTTAAAATGCATCCATTAATCACAAACATATATAAAATGAAATACTTGTCTTTTTTAATAATGCCCGAGAACACTTCTCCACCAATATATTTTAATGTCCCTGTTAAATAATTGACCCGCTAATATAAACATTTGCAAATACTGTGCTTATCTTTCTTCGGGAGCTTGTATCTCCAGTGGTACAAGGCAGGGGGCGCTTAGACACTGCTGTATGTCCACTGTTCCTTTCTCTTAGAAACTGTGTCTGCTTGGATGATGGAGATATGGAGGTGGGGAATGTGAAAAACAACACAGGAAAAGTATACAATGTACTGCTTATTTTGAGGAACAATACAATAACATTGGACTGATTTAGTCTCTCATAACAGGCAAAGTACCTTCCTCTCCCAGACCTCAACGTGGCTGCAGTTTGCCCAGCCACTTCCAAGTTGGTGTACTCCGGGCATTCAGGACTGGTTGTACCTCTGTAGGATGCTTGGGCTTTTCCAAGCAGCAACAGCATTCCCTGTTCTAAGTTTCTTTCACTACCTTAGGTTTTTAAGTGTTCGCCCCTTTATATCCCTCACCTGATCTCACATATGATGAATAGTGAGGTGTGAGGGATATAGAGGTTCAAGTAAATGATCACCAGCTCAATGGATCCTCGGTTCTCTTGGGAGAAAGTCTAGATTCCTTAATAGAGATTACAAGGCCTTTTAAGATCTGGTCCCCCTCTCCCTCTCTCTCAGCCTTTTCGCCCCCAGCCTCACAATACTCATGCGGAGGTCAGATTGTATTTATTTCAGCATCAGTAGCGTATGTTCTTCTAGCTTATGAACTTTCACAAGATGCATCTCTTGTTTTATTTTGGTTGTACCACCCTTCCTTAGCATCCATGGTGTCCAGAGGAGATTGGTTCCAAGATCTCCAGTGGATAGCAAAATCCGTGGATGTTCAAGTCCCTGATATAAAATGGTATATTATTTTTATATAACCCACACACATTCTCCCATATACTTTAAATCACTTCTAGTTTACTTATAATACATAATACAATGTAAATATTATAGAAATAGTTGTTACACTGTATTAAAATTTTTTTTTTTTTGGTAGAGACAGGGTCTCCCTATGTTGCCCAGGCTGGTCTCAAACTCCTGGCCTCAAGCGATCCTCCCACCTTGGCCTCCCAAAGTTCTGGGATTACAGGCATGATGATGCCCAGCATGTACCTTTTTTTTTTTCTTTTTTTTGAGACAGAGTCTCACTCTCTCACCTGGGGCGAGTGCCGTGGCATCAGCCTAGCTCACAGAAACCTCAAACTCCTGGGCTCGAGCAATCCTACTGTCTCAGCCTCCCAAGTAGCTGGGACTACAGGCATGCACCACCATGCCAGGCTAATTTTTTTTCTATATATATTTTTAGCTGTCCAATTAATTTCTTTCTATTTTTGGTAGAGATGGGTCTCGCTCTTGCTCAGGCTGGTCTCGAACTCCTGAGCTCAGGACGATCTGCCTGCCTCGGCCTCCCAGAGTGCTAGGATTACAGGCGTGAGCCACCGCTCCCAGCCCAGCCTGTATTTTTTAATTTGTATTATTCTTTATTGTATTATTTGTTTATTTTTTTGAAATATTTTTGATTCAAGTCTGGTTGAATCTGTGGACGTGGAAGCTGGAGACGTGGAGGGCCAACTGTACGCTCTCCCCTCTTCCATTTTCAACACCATCCAACTTGCACGTGTTTCACTTCTACTTACATATTATCTACATGTTTGGTCTTAGCTGACATGTAACTTCCTTCAAGAAGCCTTTCCCAACTACCCAAGTGTGGATTTCTCTCCTGAGTGTTCTGCATTTCTTCGTCCAGGCCTTTTGTCAGTAAAGACAGGACTATAAACACCACGGAGGCAGACTTTTGATCCTTCTTGTGTTCCCATCATCTGGCACAGTGCTTGGCAAATACCAAGCCCTCTATAAATATTTGTTGCATAAGGGAAGGAGGTCTCAATATCTAACAGCACTGCTCATATCATTTTCTACCCAGGTTTGAGAGCAGTGACTCTCAAACCTGCAAATAATAGAGTTGATGCCAATTTGATGCTGCAAATAACAGAGTGTCTAGTACCAGCCCCATTTTTTCCCCTTTTCCAGAAAACCAAAGGAGAAACCCATCTGGTACCTGATTGGTTAAAAAACAAAACAAAGCAAAATAAAACTCTAACTATAGAACACCCCAAACTCTCACAGACTCATTTCAGATACAAAGTGACAGAAGATGTGAAAAACACAGTAAAATTCAAGTCTCTTCAGCTATAAAATTTAAGTGAATGAAAGTTTACATGACCATGCAAAATTCATGTGTATTGAGGAGCTCATCATATGGAGAACTTTAAATGATGTGGGCTCACTAAAAACAGACTTAGGTCTTCACAAAGAGCAAGTCCTGTAGGGGAGATGAGCTCACATCCCTCCATTCAGCACCTCTGCCTCCTCCCTCCATCATAATTCAAGCTGTGATGGAGGATGAACTTTAAAGATAAGATTAACCAGAGTACATTCCTCTAAAACCACATTATAGATAAACCTCAGTGCTGACATGGCCCTGAATCTTGTATGCTTTGCTAACATACTTACTAAGAGGCTCTTAATTTTTTGCTTGGTATAAAGATAATGGAATTGAATAAAGTCCTTTTTAGCTCCTAATCTGGGCCAAGCCAAACTGGCAAAAAAACAACTTCTTGAGAAACATTATTCTATTTTTGGCCCTACCAGCACTTTCACCGAATCTGAGCATACAGGTTTCCGTAAAAGCCTATTTGAAGGTTGTTGCAAACAATAGCACGTGACCTCTGAAGCTCACCTTGTGTCTCTGTAAGAATGTTCACTGCATCTGACAAGGTTCTCTTTGTTATTCCCTTGAAGAAAGTCCTTTATGATTTTGATATTAAAAATAACTGTTATTGTCCTGAGTACTTTGTTTTTATCTGAAATATCAATGGGAATTTGCTAAAATTATAAATTGTAAGATCTCACCCCAGATCAATAGAATTGGAAATTCTGTTAAGTGGGGCCCAAGAGGTTCTAGTTTTATAAGCTCTTTGGTGACTCAGATGCATACATAAGTTTGGAAATCCTTCTTAAAGGTGAGAGTTATGTGATTGACTAGGTTTCTCTTCAGAGCTGGCCACTGGAATGATTAGAGATAAATTTGTGGTTCACTAGCAGGAGATGTATGGAGCATTATGGTTTTTAGTTCTTTTACTGTCTCATGTGTTTTCATGTTTGGTTTCTTTTTATTTGTTCTTTCATCTCACTTCTAATTTAAATTCTTGTCATATTACATATCCACAGAAGCCATCTTAAATCATTACTGAAACATGGCAAGAAATAG
>RJWJ010039229.1:0-14567 GCA_004363605.1 Indri indri | reverse complement strand
CGCAGTCCTTGGACAGAGAGCCCTTTGGTTCAGACGCTGCCCATGCGGTCGTCCTGTTCTGGCTAGGGGAGCCTCTCTTGGCGTGTTGTGACCAAAGGGGCTGACTTCCGTCATATCTTCAGCTCCGGCTGCTCACTTGGGCAGACCTAGCCGATCGCCCATGGTCAGTGTTTCCTTCCCCCTTCCAGTTCAATTTCTGCCCCTCCAGAACTTGTATTGTGAGGGCAATAAAGGCAAAGACCCTTGAACAGGAGTGGAACCCCCCCCCTTTTTTTTTTTTTTAAGTTAAAGGCTATTCGAATAACTGTACTCTCTTTCTAGAAACTCCAAAGGGGTTTCCAGTTACACAGCGTCACTTTACTTCTTATGTGTTTGTTTAAATGGATATTTCAGACAAGTATAGTATTGTTCTGATGGAGACTAATCACTTTTTAATTTATTTTTTATCAATTGAAACTTTATTAAGCATCTATTAGCTTTTAGCTTCTTTGCCAGGCCCCAAGATAGAGAAGCGAACAAGACAGACATGGTCTTTTCCTCACTGAGCTAAGGTCCGTGTGGGAGGGCGAGGTGGGGGTACCACTGGCTGCCTGAGGATTAGTGTTTGGGGGCTTTACTGCAGAGGCGAAGGCTATTTTAGGTTCCTCTAAACTAACTTCAAAATAGTTCGCACTTTTGCGTTTTGAGCATGTTTTATTAGTACTTAGTCAGAAACATCTAGAAGCTTCAGGATGATGGGCTCAACAGTTCTATTATCAACACTAGCCATACTGTGTACTCTTGCTCACATCCAGGCAAATGTTCCACAAGAGTGAGCTTTTCCAGATACTGGAGGCACCAACCTTGTAAAGTGTGAATTTTGTGAGACATGTGCCTTCAATGTATTCTCTACCTATCTGCCTATCTGAACGGCTTTATAACAACATTTCCTTTGTGGCCCTCCTGACTTTTAACATCCATTTGTGACACAGTCATTTATAAGGACATACAGAGGCCGTTTGCTTCTGGATCCGGCGTTTCCAGACTGCTGTGGGTTTTGAGTTCTTGAGTCTGATTTTTAAACCTTTTACATCTCCTTTTTTCTTGTCAGCCCTTAGTGGTTTCTTGCTGCTGCTTGATGCCTTTTTTTTTTTTTTTTATTTTGCTGCTCCTAAATATGTTGCGGCTTTAGAAATCATATAAACAAGATTGTTAGAATGGTGTTCAGACTCAGAGTCAAAAGCTCTTCCCATGTTTATGTTCCCTGCTCAGAGGCCTTCACATAACTCTTTTGTTCTCAGCCTTGTCTCCTGTTTGAGGGTTCTGGGTAACCAAGGGAAGTTATGGTGGAATAACTTTAAACAGTGATTAATGTCAACAGTTTGTATGGTTCCACCTTGTGTTTTCAACAAGCCAGCTGGTAACCTCCTTTTTAGACTCGCTGCCACCACCAAGGACGTTATTCTTTGCCAAGACAGTTATTGGAATATCTGCACTGGGTCCTCTGCCTGTCACCCCACATATAGCACGGCTGTGCCCTGCTCCTGGGTAACTTTTCTAAAGCACATCCCAGTTTTGCCATCCCTTGCTCAGCTCTCTCTCTCGGCTTCCTAGCGCCATATGCATTAAGCGTAGATGCATGATCTTAGCAGTCGAAGATCTCTAGAGTGGTCCCAAGCTGCTCATCTTATTCATCGTAACCCATAATGGGCACCTCCTCTGCAAGTCTGGTTCCTCCTTTGCTGCACTGCTCTTAGAGCCTGCACCTAAGCCTCCCTCCTGTTCCTCCTGGCTCTTGGTGCTTTGCTTTTGACGACCTGTACTGCACCGATAGGCAGGTACACGTGCTTGTCTTCTTTCCCCAGTTGATGGCAGGCCCTTCATGAGCCAGAGCATTCTTGTTTGTCCTTGTAACCCCCTTGCACTTGGCGCAGTGGAAAGTCAGACAGCAGAGGGGTCAGAGCGTAGCAGGTGTGCCTGACTTCCAGTTCTGGCTCTGCCCTCTGTCCCCTGCCGTGCCAGCTGCTTTATTTCTGTAAGCCCGTAGTGAGCCATTTATAAAATAGAGGTAGGAATAGCACCTACTTCATAGGATGGTTGTGAACATAAAGCCCTGGGATCCAGTATCCTTAAAGGCAGTGGCGTGATGATGGTGGTTGTATTATTATTACTGCTTCTAGCAGTAGTATTACTATTACGTCTAGAAGGTATTCAGTAAATGCTTGTTAAAGTGATTTAAACCTAAACAAATTGGTCCGTGCCACTCATAGAAATCAACCTGGGAAAAGTGAGTCGTAACTCATGGAGTCACCACCAAATAAGCCAGCATGTGGAAAAGTCACAAACAAAAAAGCCACTATGTGGCCACTAAGGTTTTTAAAGCCTCCTCCCAACTGATCAGGCACTTCTGGTGTCCAGGGCAGCAGCGGAGGCCACACGAGATGGCACCGAGTCCTGGCAATTTGGGGATCTTCCAGAAATTACAGTGTGCCCCACCAGTGTCACCTTCAAATGCGAGTGAGTAGAAAGGCTATCGCCTTTGCTTTGTTGCGGGGAAATACCCACAAATGTTAGTGACAGTTATTTGCAGAAATTTTGGGATACAGCCATGGTAGTAAATCCCAGTAAGTTCTGGCCAGTAAATTTGGTGGTTTTCTAGTCCCCTAATTTAAGTCATGAGGTCAACTTCCTGATAGAGTTACAAAGTCAGAAATAGCAGGATAATTAGGGAAGCAGGATTTCTTTGTAGTTCTGAAAGAAATGCAGAGATTGAAATGTGAAATCACTGGGAAAGGCTGATGTCCTCGTGTGGTTTGTGACCTGCAGCTAAGTGCAGAATCTCCCAGCCAGATTGATGTGGGTTCGAAGCTCACCTCTGCCCCCTACCAGTGGTGTGGCCGGTGTGGGTGTGAGAAGATACAGGAATAGAATCTTCATGAAGCCACCACCCTCCCCTTATTTCCCAGGTGGTTTTGTTTGTCACTGGAGTCTGGGAACCACACGTCTAAAGCAAGGCATTTTGGTGAGTTTTCTAGCACCATCCCCTCTCCTCCCCTCGCCGTTCCCCCTCCTCCCCAGCCTTGCAGTGGTAGCGCAGAGAAATGTATGAAAATGCCGGCCTCAACGCCAGATCCTGAAACGACCTTGTGGAAGCATTCCTCCTCTCTCCTGGTGGGCTTCGGGGGGCGGTAGAGTGGGGTGATGTGATGCTGGAGCCATGGCCAAGCCACTGCCCCACAGGCTTGGGCTTTTTGCCATCCTATCCCGGTCTGAAAGTCATGCCAGCCAGCCTCGCTCCAGGCGAGGTGGAGGAGCCTCAGGAAAGTCCCCCGGGGTAGTACTCGGCTGGACTAAGGAGAACTATTCTTCCATCTAGAAAGTCTTCCTGCCAGCACAGCTTTTTATCATGTTTGCCCGAGACTCCCGTTACCCTTAATTGCCTTCTTTGTGTAGCTGTGGCCATTATTTTCTTTCCCCTTTGGTGTTTACTCTGTCAAATATTTAAGGGCAGTTATCATGTCTCTTTAGCCAAGCTACACACATTCAAGGTCTTTTCAACTCTGCACATAAATCTCAGCCTTCCAGCCCCTCAACACCTACCCATACGTGCTGTGCGGTGTTTGCTTTGGATCAGATCTTGGAAGCAGAGGGATTTTTCTCCTTAGAATTATTGGCATCCGTGTGCACTTTATAAGTCTGCTGCAAACACACTCACACAGGGAATTAAGGAGACATGATCCAGTTTGCTATTGTTTTAAGGACAGCCCAGGGCCTTTTGGCCCCCCTGATGGTATCTTTTTAAATTGAATTTGAGGAATGGACAAAAGTCAACAATGACTAGTGTTTCCATTACTTTAAAGCTTATAAAGTATGAAGGATTTTTTTAAGGCCTAAAACCAAAAAAGAAAAAAAAAATGCAAGTGTAATAAAAAATGACAAACAGTGCTGCGGTGAGCTGCAAGTTAAATGGGGTTCTCGTGGTTTCCATCCCTGGGCCCCTCCTGAGTGTCTCTGGGTCTCTTTATAGTGCATTCAGGTTTTCTGTCAGTGCTCTTACTTCTCAGCAAAGCCAATTTAACTAAGGCAAAATCAGTCAAAAGGAAATAAAAAGGGCAAAACTATCTATTAAATTTAATTCCACTCATTCTCCTCCATGGCGGGAGTGTAAGACCTGTGTCTGCTGGACCCCTTGGGCTACTTGGTCCTCAGCTGCCTCTGCCTGAGCTGGAGGGGGATCCCAGGATTTACTGATACAGATCTTTGGAACAACACAGTCTCTAAATGTAAGCCATTGGCTGCATCTCTTGCTCAACAACAACAAAACCAAAAATCAGTTGTAACACCAGAGAGGAAAACAGCTATGTTGGATTTATTGAGTGATGGCTTATCAGTTTTCATTCCTTTAACAAAATATATATTGGGGACCTTCTCTGTCCTAGATATACTTCTGGGCACTGGAGATACCATTGTAAACAAACTGTGTAGTCATTTGCCTGTGTGTGTGTGTGTGTGTGTGTGTGTGTGTGTGTGTGTTAATAAGAAGTGTTGATACATATGCTTCAGAGAATGAAAATAACAGGATTTGAGAGAGTGACTGGTGGTGGCCTCTTTAGAGTGGACGATTAGAGAGAGTCTAAAGATGTGACAGTTTGACATTGGGATCTGAGTGGCCAGGAGGATGGGGTTGAGGAGGGGGACAGGAGTTGGTTTGTATACACTTTGAGTTTAGGGGTAGGAATGTGGATCGTACTTGAAGTACAACTGGAGGCCCTTGCAGTGTTTTAGGTAGTAAGCGATGGGATCTGATTTCCCCCGTGGTCACTCTGGCTGCTGTGTGGACACTGGCCTGCAGTGGTGAGAGTGGACATGATTGTGTCAGTAGAGGAGAAGGGGTAATGTCAGGGTATGTCTGAAGGTAGAGGCATCAGGAATTGCTCATGGGTTGGCCACGGGGCAGTGTGTGTGGGCGTGTTGAGGGAAAGAGAGAAACAAAACGGTACTCCTAGACATTGCTGTGTGGCCTTCCGTTCTGCTCTGGCCCCGTTAGGTTTGAGGTGTCTGTTACACATGTACATGGAGATGTATAAGATGCCACTGGCTCTATGAGGTATCAGCCCGGGCCAGGAGTCAAGGTGGGAGATGGAGGCTTGGGAGCATTGGCAGATGGGGGGTATATTCGGTCATGTTACTGGGAAGAGTAACCATGTGGAGAGGGGAGAGAGGAGAAGAGCCCTGCGGGACTGCATACCCATATCCCCTTATACACTTCAGTTAGTCTGGAAACCCCATTGGGCAAGTGCATTATTGTCAAGCTCTCACTGCTCTGATTTCACCGATTGCTCTGAAGGTCATGGGTCCAGTGACCATGGAATTGCTGCGTTCTTGGTCAGTAAGGTATTTGGAGGTGTGCAGGACTGGCAGCAGCAACCACATCCTGGTTTGATTTCCTTACAAGTTGCAGACTGCCCTGCTGACGTGCTCTGTGATGACTCTCCCACAGTGTCCAGATATGGAGGGCAGCTCCCACGATGAAACCTGCATAGCTCTCTACAGGGCCAAGGTCAACAACATAGACTAGTTGTCGTTCCCCAGAGAGGTAACTCGTGTAAGGAAACCAAGCTGAGCTAATGGGGTGGTGTCTCTTAAAGTCAGTTTAATTTTCCTTTTTGGTCATCTCTGTATGGGCTGCTATTCTCCATCTGTGTTGTGTTTTACATGAATTAAAAACCATCTTTAAGCCTCACTTTTCCTCTTTGCTGAGAACTTCCAGGGCTCTGTGCCGACCTGAGGGCTCAGGTCACTGCAAAGACACTGCTGATTCAGTTTTTTGTACCTAATGAATCTTTATTGGCATCAAGGTCTAACCTTGACACAGCGTGGTGAGTTATGTCTTGGCAGCCACTCATAGGCTCTGCATTCCTGTCCTGCGAAACCCTTTGTAAATAATGTGGGCTGGCTCACAGATTCTGCCAGCACGCAGAGCCCAAGAGTAGTCTTAAAAGATGAGGGGGGGATAGGATAGTGGCCTTACACTATAAGGAGTGTTCAGTGTTAAATGTTGATGAATATACCTCCCAAAATACTGAACAATTTTTGTCAGTGCAGTTTATTAAACATGGGCCACATGAATCTATAAACTCCGTAACAGTGGTATTAATTTTTAAAAATTTGCATTCCTGCATCATTAGTGTTTTTTCAGAACACTTTCAGGGATGATAAACATAGTTGACTCAGAAACCTCCGCCAGCACTGCCTTATTTTAATTTTGGTGTCACTTTTCTCCCTGGAGTTACCAGCAGGGCTAATTCTCCCTGTTAACTTTGCAAAAACATGATGGTAGGATGATTAGGGCATTCGTTTTGTCATCCTGGAAACACGTGTAGGACCCACTCCTTATGGGCTGCCATGACAGAGGGCTCACCACGAAAGGTGACCACTCTGGGCCCCTCCCTTACCTTTGGTGCCTCTTGATGTGATGCCATCATGATTGTTGACAGCCTGGTCTGCTGCACTGTGAGTGAGTGCCGGGACTCGTGTCTTGTTCACCTCTCTGTCTTCAGTGCCAGCATGTTGCCCAGTGCATAGGAGGGGCTAAGTGAATATTAAATGAATGAGTCATGGTCAATCAGTACAATTAGCCCTGTAGAAACTTAGAATAAAAAAATCATTGTGTGGATTCAGGTATATTGAATATCAAATCTTATTATACCTTGGAACACAACAGATACATTCCATAAAAGCTGTTGTAAATTGTTGTGATCACAGTCACATCTTGTATTAAAATATAAAGTGCTCAACATCAATAGATGCAAGAATGTGAAGCAACAGGAACTCTTGTTCATTGCTGGCAGGGATGCAAAATCGTGTAGCCACTTTGGAAGACAACTTGGCAGTTTCTTATAAAACTACATATATTCTACCATATGATCCAGCAATTGAGCTCCTTTGTATTTACCCAAATGAGTTGAAAACTTGTGTCTAAAACCTGTACATGAATGTTTATAGCAGACTTATTCACAATTGCCAAAACTTGGAAGCAACCAAGATATCCTTTAACAGGAGAATGGATAAACAAACTGTGGCACATCCAGACAGTGGAATATTATTCAGCCATAAAAAGAAATGAGCTGTCAAACTGCAAGGGGACATGGAAGAAATTTAAATGCATCTTGCTCAGTAAAAGAAGCCAATGTGAAAAGGCTATACATGCTGTATGATTCCAACTACGTGCCATTCTGGAGAAAGCAAAACTATGGAGACAGAAAAAGATCGGTGGTTGCCAGTGTTTGGGGACATGGTGGGGTGAATAGGTAGAGCACAGGGAATTTTTAAGGCAGCAAAACTACTCTGTATGATACTGTAATGGTGGATACATGTCATTATATATTTGTCAAAGCCCATGGAATGTACAACCCCAAGGGTTAACCCTAATGCAAACTATGAACTTTAGTTAATAATAATGCATGACTCATCAGTTATAGCCTATGTACCACACTAATGCAAGATGTTAAGAACAGAGGAAATTGTGTGTGTGTGTGTGTGTGTGTGTGTGTGTATGAGGTAGTATATAGGCGTCTCTGTACTTTCTTCTCCATTTTTTAAGAAACATAAAACTGGTCTAAAAAATAAAGTCAATTTAAAACAAGGCAAAGTGCTATAGAAACATTGGGGGTTGCAAAGAGGGGGTTGATTCTGTCTTTTTGCCATTGGATTTATTTTTAAAAAGTATTCCTTATGTTGTAACCTAGAATTAATAAAGTTGTTTTTTTGTGAAGAAGAATATGCAGGGGTTTTTTTTGTTTTTTTTTTTTTTAAGGAAAGGAAATTTTCTCCCTCTGACTGCAAGGAGAACAGGTTGTGACATTTAGGCATTCGCATTCAGTGTTCAAGGGAGTCGCTTGGGGAGGCCACTCGATTTCTCCATGCCCTGGTTTTATCATCTGTAAAATTAGGAAGATAATGCCCGAGGATACTTAAAATCAGAGGCCTGTGGAAGGAGAAAAGGGCGCCTCTCAGCCCTTGAACAATCTGCTGGAATGGGAGGCATCCGCGGGAGAGCTGCCCGGGCAAGGCGCCTCCCTGCTGGCCCGAAATCCCTTATCTGGAAAATGATTGTGTTGTTCCCTCCAGTGTGATGTTCTATAATTCCTATTCTGATACTTAGCCTGGGAAATTGCCTATGAATCAACAGCATTGCAAATTGGGTATCAACAAGAAGCAAGCTAGAAGGCCACCATGCAGTTATTAAAAGTCAAGAGGTTGAGGGGAAAGTCCGGAAAGCAAATAAGAGAATTAATTTTAATAGTTTATGCTTGGTATTTGTTGGATATGTTCTGGGATAATTTCCTTCCCTCCCACCCTCCTTTGTTTCCTTCCACAAACACTTCCCATATCCTTCCACAACTGTCCCCCTATGTTGTCCACGGGGTCCCCAGTAAATAATACGGAGTCGGGGAGAGATGAGGTAGCATATTTAGTATTTCATAACTATGCATTATGGGAGAAATCGCCTCTTATCAAGCTGAATGTGTTGCACTAGCTTAGAGAAACTAACAGGAAATGGGTTAGGGTCTGTCTTCAAATTGGGTCCCTCCACGGCCATGAGTTCAAACAGGAAGTATCACTTCACCCAGGATTATGGCACTCACCTTTGGGTAGGAATAAATTAAACTATATGGGATAATTGAGTTATCATTTCAAATATTCTCTGGAAACAAAGGCCTGGGAGATAAATTTTGGGGAGAGCCTGCTTAAACATTGAGCTGGCCCCTTCAGTGTGAATTTGTCAGGCACTGGTGGAGGCCCAAGGGTGTGTTTTGGCAAAGAGATAGGAAAGTCCCTGGCGTGTTGGCAATGTGATGCCTAGCTCAAGTGAGTGAACTGGTGGCTGCGCTGGGATGAAGTTGGGAGCTCTGTGCAGTTCAGGGCCAGATTATAACGGGTAATTTATGCCATGTTAAGGAATGCATGCCCCAAGACATTTCCTCCGGAGCCCACGTTCCGAGGGATGCTCTGTGAAAATCAAGGGTTCCATGGTCAAACATTTGAGAAATGATTCTTGCCGCTTCTTTGTAGCTGCATGATACCCATTAGTGTGTAATCCTCAGATGTCCTGCGGTAACTTGGTCAAAGCTAAAGCTGAGATTTCCTAAGTACATGGTATTTGGAGATAATAAACCTTTTGTTTCATGTAAATCGGCCATGATTATCTGGGCTAATGGATATTCCTGAAGTAGATTTTGGGGTACTTCTCCAGGCCATGGGGACCATCTAAAGTCTGGCAGGAGAGGGACGTGCCCAGACCTCCGTAGCAGAGATCTGGTGGGGTGGAGGGGGAAGGGAGTGGAGGGCACGTATCAGGATGCCGTTGCAAGAGCAAAGGCCATGGCAACAAGTTATGAGAGTTGTAGGCTTGTTTTTAGAGTCCTCAGCCAGGAGTCAGCCAACTACAGCCCAAATCTGGTTGATACACCATATATTTTTGTAAATAAAGTTTATTGGAACACAGCCACACCCACTCCTTTGCACTGAAACAGCAGAGTTGGCCAGCAAAGCCCAAAATAGTTACAGTCTGGCCCTTTATAGAAACATTTGCTAACCCCTGCTGTAGGTCGTTGGTTATACTGATTTTGGTCAGGCTAGGATAAGAGAATTATCTGCGCTTTTCAGTTCCAGTTTCGTCAAACAGATGAATGAAAAATACATATGCAAACAAATTCCCCAATATTAAATTTTAGGAATTAGCCCTGACTTGAATTTTTAATAAAAGTGACAAGAGACTCGGATTGTCATCTGTCTTTTCAGTTCTGAACATCCAAGAGAACTGAAGACCTGTCTTCATCCCTGTGGGCCTTGCGATCTCTCCCCAGGGGGCCCAGGCTTCAGAGATATTGGGAGGCCACTGTGTCCTCAAATTTTGAGCCCTATAAGCTATCACTCATTACCTTTGGCGCAACACTGGACTGCGTCACAACCCCGTAGGAATCTGGCTGCAGCTTGGCTTCTCTGATCTCAGTTTCCTCTACACACTGTTGATACTGGCAGATGTTGTCTGCTCTCCCCCTTAGAGAGTAATTGTCTGCACATACTTCTTGGGGCCCATATATTTATGTACCATTCATAACATAAAGTCTTGTGGTGATAAAGTATGTGGTTGTCCCAAACGGTAGAGTGGGGCCATTCAACTCCATCACTCCCCGAAGACAGATCTCTGTGGTCCAATCAAGACCTGGGCTACTTAACACCCAGAATGTGTTTTATTCATTTTTTCTAGGTCTCATCCATGGGGCTTTTCAAAAATTTGAAAATGTGTGGTTTTAATGGTGTTGATGTGTTCGAGAGTCTAGGAAAAGAAGTTTTAAAAACAGACCTATAAGCATTGTTAATATTTGTCACTTTATTTGTGGTAGCAAGTGTTAAAAAAATTCCGTATTTTCAGATAGTTGCACACAAAAAATAAAAATGTAATGTTTCTTCACTGTGAAACATGGCAGTGAAAATGTTCCCCGCCATCATGATTTGAATATTTGTTTTTACAGAAAGTTAAGTACCAAGTGAGGAATTCCACAGCTTACAAAATAGATGGTTGTAAATGAAGTGGGAAGGTTGGTGTGGAACTTGTGAAGTGGCTTGAAAGCATTATATACCTGACTTGAAGCTCTGAACATCAATTCCAGGTCAAATAAAGCAGGTTTGGCAGGTGTGCTGTGTGTCTTAACATCCCCAACACAATCAGTCTGTTTTTTAATTCTCATTGCAAAAGGCAATATGTAAGAATGATGAATTTTAGGCCCAATTCTACTTCTAAGATTTTGCTTATGGGAATATCCACTTTAGTTTTTTCATTCGAGAATCAGAAAATACCGTTTACCCTGAGATTGCATGATGAGCAGAGGAGACCTGCATTACAATCAGTGACATCCATGACGTTTGCAAAATTTGTTTTTTGAGACTATATGAGGCAGTGTATTGCAGCTAAAGAAAGCTTTACATTTAAAAATGAAGCAGCTGTAGATTATTTTTAAAGACTAAGCTTGTAGTCCGCCATGTGCCGACAGGCTATGTGACCTTGAGTGGGGTCTGACCTCAGGTTTTTCTCTGGTATAATGAGGATGGTAGTATGTGCTTTACCAGCCTCCCAGGCTCATGGCAGTTACCCAAAGAGAGAGACAGAGAGGGATCTAAGAGATGTAAGTCAGTGTTTGAAATGACAGGCAAATCGCTCTCTGTAGGAAGGCTTGTGAAGTCTGGTGGAGTTGTATGTGTGCAAGCGTGTATGTTCGCACATGCATATACTTTACTTACCATGTAGATAGGTCTGCGTGGGTTGTGAAAACTAATCAACAACATGAGCGTGGCAGCCGCTATGAGCTGAGTGATTATGATATGCTCAGCATTTCCCATTAATGATTTCTAATCCTTGTGACAACCCCACAATTAGTAGGTATGACACCCTGTTATTAGTTTTTTATTGCAGCATGACAAATTACCACACATTTAGCAGCATAAGACAACATCCACTTATTATTATCATCTCCAGGTCAGAGGTCCGGGCACAGCATAGCTGGGTTTCCTGCTCAGCATCTCCCCAGGAAGAAACCAAAGTGTCGGCAGGGGATACAGTCTTGTCTGAGGCTCAGTGTCCTCCTCCAAGCTCATTCAGGTTGCTGCCAGAATTCAGTCCCTTGAGGTGATAGGACTGGAGTCCTCATTTTCTTGCTGGCTGTCAGCTGAGGGTCTGTGTGAGCTCCCAGAAGCCACACTGAGGTCCTGGCCATGTGGCCTTCTCATCATATGGCAGGGAATCAATTGCTCTCATGTCTGCTCACATGACGTCTTGTATAATGATACCTGCTGAGGGAGTGGCATCCCATCAAATTCCCAGCCCTGCCCACACTCCAGGGGAGAGGAACGTTCAGGGTGTGTTGACTGGGGCCTGGGGCTCTTGGCGGGCTGTCTTAGCTGCCTACCACACACCCTTATTCTGAAGATAGGGGAAAATTCTCAGAGAGATTATGTTCCTAGCCTCGAGTCAAAGGGCCAGTACTAATAATTCCTATCAGCCTTCCAGGCACATTGCACCTCCGTCCTACACTGTTGGGCTGTCACAATGTCTCAGGAAGGCACCAAATGGGGCAACTGAACAGCCGTGTATATCAAGCTTTGAGATGACTGCAGCACAGACCAGAGCACTCTAAAGTGTGGACCGTGGGCAGGTGTGGGTTGCGCAATGACATAAGAAAAGAAATTGAGAGTAAGTGTTTAGAAATATTTATAACAATATGACTTTGTGTGACAACAATCACACTATACTTCTGTGTTTCATGAAAGTACTGGACTCCAGTGGGTTGGAAAACCCACACACAACAGAACAAAACAAAACAACAAAAGCAAAAGCCAGCTCTTCACCACTTACGGTGTGATCAGTGCTGGCATAGGCCCCGGTTTGTCACTGAATGGGGCCCCAGTGTCTTCTTCTCGAGAGGGGAGTGTAGAATCTGCCTGGGGAATATTATCACATTGGCCTC
The DNA here is from genome assembly GCA_004363605.1 of Indri indri. Classification (NCBI taxonomy): domain Eukaryota; kingdom Metazoa; phylum Chordata; class Mammalia; order Primates; family Indriidae; genus Indri; species Indri indri. The sequence goes on along the minus strand of RJWJ010039229.1, from coordinate 2,061 downwards.
TGAGGTCTTCGACAACTTTTTCTGGCCAATTGATCTTGCATATCTATTTTTACTAGGCCAAGCATGAAAAAACGCGAACCAAATTTCTCAAGGATTTTGGATGTTTCCTGAATCCAAATAATCAGAAGCCCCCAGTGGACATCACTGTGTCATTGTTTATAGAGCTTATGGAGAAGCTGTCTTACTGGCCTGCCAAGTGGTCAAGGTTGGTTGGCAAAGTTGTCTCAAGGTTCTTTTGTGGCAACTCACCAAAACCCACAGGAGTCAGCAGCGGTGACAACGAGGGTTTGACAGTGAAGCAGCAGAGGTGTGTGGTGGAGCCTGACGGAGTGAGGTTGGGCCCAGGAGGTGGCCAAGATCTGAGGAAGTGGCCCTCGGTCTCTTAGCTCTGTTTCTGCACCCACCAGCTCCCTTCTCTGCTCGGCATGCTGGCTTTCTCCGGGCCTCTGTGTACCACTGTGGACAACGTCTGCTACCCTCCCCTAGGGTCACAGGCCCTTGCTCCAAATATCCCACAGGGCCTAATGAACATCTCCAACCTCTAATTCCACATCCTCAGGGAAGAGCATCTGAAGAGCCCAGCTTGGTCAGATGCCTACGCTTGAGAACGTGATTGATTAGGCACCTGGGCCCTTCAGGGGGGGAGGTTTGGCCAGCTCTCAGGGAGGGGACAGTGTGGGCTAGGCAGACATTCCAGAATGTCTGTTAGATCAACCCATGTGTAGATCTCAAGAGGACACATTAACATTCTCCTCATGTAGGTGTGTTGATTAGCTTCCTAAAAAACATAATTAGTAAAACCTTTTTGATACTTTGTAGCTCAATCATTGTCTGAAACATGGCCCTGCTTGCGTTAAGAGCAAATATCAAAACAACAGGGACATGCAATTTTATCTTCCTGAAAAATCTCTCCCTTCAGCATAGAAAGACCTTGAGCAACATCTAATTATTCCTGTGCCTCTTAATTTGATAGCTTGAAAAATGTTTTGTAGTCTTTAAGAATGTCTATGGATATATGCATACACAAAGAATGCAATGCGCACCATCCGAGAGATGGACACACTTGAAACTGGGACTTGGGGGGAGGGGGGGCAAGGGCATCATACGTAACCTAAACATCCGTACCCCTATAATAACAAACAATAAAAAAAAAAAAGAATGTCTATGGAAATTTCCTGTCCCTGCCACAGATCAAATTGTTTAAATGATGGACAGCAATTTTATATTGAACTGTGATAATGGTATCTCATTTGCTGCTACTAAAGTTATTTCTTTTCCTCTTAACACATGTAGGTCAAGTAAGTCCTTCAGTCTAAAAAAGCCATGAATAAAAAAGGATGGCAAATGGAAGAAAGCCAATTATACAACAATTTTAGACTTTTGAAGTAAGACCATTGCATTTCCCAATATTGATTACTTCTCACTTGATTATAGAGACTCTCTTCTGCTGTTTATTACAATACAGACCATAACTCACAGACTGCACATCTTCTAAACTAAAAATAAGTTCAAGGAAGCAGAAAGAGGAAGGAGGTGAATGAAAAGTAGCATTTTTGACATCAATGAATAACCATCAAGTAAATAATCATATTTAGCTTTCCCAAGCATTGTATTTGACTAATAACTTATTGAACTCTTCTCGTCAGAGAAACTCAGATTTCTTAATATGTATCATCTCATGCATTCTCCCTTTATTTTCTATAGTAGGTTGAAGACAGATTTTATGTTATTTCTGCCTGATAGGAGAGAAATACGGATATGAAATGGTTCGCAGCAGTTGCTGAATTTTGTCATCTGGAATTGGATAGTAAAACTAGTGCTCCTCAAACCTGGCTCAACTCACCAACTCACGTAGCTGAACCTTTGACGTGACTCACAAATTAGACCTTCTTCTTTGAGTGAAGTGGGGGCCACCTCAAATATCCTGCAACCCTAGGTCCCCTTTGCTGAATATTTATTCAACAGACATTTGGGTGACTTCTGGGTGCAGGATGCTTTACTGTGTGCCCTAGACAATCACACAAGTTCTGGACCTCAGAGGGCTTCCATTCCAGTAGATAA
>RJWJ010039228.1:0-14564 GCA_004363605.1 Indri indri | reverse complement strand
ATAATGATAAAGAAGGCTTATTCTGAACCCAGTAATTTGCATCACTAAAACCAAGAGACACGCAAATTAGCCACAGTACATACCACAACATGTACCATAGGGACATGGGGTGTCTTTCAGTTTATTTAAATCTTAATTTCTGTCAACAGTGTTTTGTGGCTTTCAGTATCCAAGTATTGCGCTGAAATTTATCCATAAATGTTTTTTTGTTTTTAATACTATTGCAAATTAAATGATTTTTTAAATTTCAATTTTAGATTCTTCATTGCTAACTGTATAGAAATACAATTGATTTTTCAGTATTGATCTTGTACCCTCCAACCTTGCTGGACTTGTTTATTAGTTTTAACAGTTTTTTTAGTACATTTTTTAAGGCTCTCCTATATAGAAAATCATGTCATTAGGGAAAGAAAGAATTTTGCTTCTTTTCAATCTGAATGCTTTTTATTTGTTCTTCCTACTTAATTGCCCTAGTTAAAACCTCCAGTACATTGTTAAATAATCATGACAAGAGAAACCATCTTTATCTTGTTTCTGATCTTTGGGGAAAAGTATTCAGCATTTCACCAGTAAGTATAATATGATGTCAGCTGTGAGAATGTCATAAATACCCTTCAGCAGTTTGAGAAAATTCCCTTTTACTCCAGTTTCTTGAATGTCAATCGTGAAAGGGTGTTACGTTTTGTAAAATGCTTTTTCTGAGTTTACTGAGATGGTAGTAAGTTTTTTTATCCTTTATACTATTGCTAGGGTATATTACATTGATTCTCAGTATTAAATCAACTTTGCATTGCAATGATAAATCACATTTGGTTATGATATATAATCACTTTTATATATAGTTGAGCATTTTTTCATCTATATCTGTCAAGAATCTTGGTCTATGGTTCTCATTGTTTATAATGTCTTTGCTTGCATTTGGTATCAGTGTGATACTGAGTTCATAGAATGAATTGGAAAGTGCTCCCCCTCTTCTATTTGTTTGGAAGATTTTGTGGAACATTTGTATTGATTTTGTAAATGTTTGGTAGAATTCACCAGTAAAGCCATCTTGGCCTGAGATTTTCTTTGTGGAAAGTTTTAAAATTATTGATTCAATCTTTTTATTTGTTATGTGCCCATTCATGTTTTCTATTTTTTGAGCCAATTTTGGTACTTTATATCATTTTAGGAGTTTGTCCGTTTCTTCTGTTATATGATGTGTTACCATAGTTTTCATAATATTCTCTTATCATTCTTTATACTTCCTTAAGCTTCATAGTGTTGTGCTGTCTTTCTTTCCTAAATTTGGTAATTTGTGTCTTCTCATTTTTTACTTTTTGGTAAGTCTAGCTAAAGACTTGCCAATTTCTTATACCTTTTAAATAAATAATTGTTGGCATTCTTAATTTTTCTTTATGTTTTATCTCTTCTCCATTTACTTCTGCTCAAATCTTCATTATTTTTTCTTCCTATTTGCTATATATTTAGTTTGTTCTTGTTTTTCTAGTGTCTTAATGTGGAAGATTAAGTTGATGATTTGATATTTTTCTTCTTTTTTATAAAATGTATAGCTATAAATTTTCCCCTGAGTACCACTTCAGCTACATCTTATAAATTTTCCTTTGTCGTGTTTTAGTTTTCATTAATCACATAGTATTTTCTAATATCCCTTGTAGTTTTTGACCCATTGCTTATTTAGGTTGCTTAATTTATGCCAATTTGTAAATTTCTCAAATTTCTTTTTGTTGTTTTTTAATTTAATTCCATTGTGGTCTGAGGAGCTACTTTGTATAATTTCCATCCTGTTAAGCTTATTGATCTAGTATAGGGTCTATCCTGAGAATATTACATATGGCTTTGAGAAGAATGTATTTTTCTGGTTTTTGTTGGTGTGTTCTATAGATTTCCATCAGGTGTGATTGGTTAATAATACTGTTCAAATGTTGTGTTTCATTTTAATCTCCTTTAAAGTTATTATATCCATTATTTAAATAGATTATTAGAATTTCAAAATATTATTTTTAAATTCTTTATTTTGTCTAATATTAGTATAGCCACTCCAGCTCTATTATAGTTACTGTTTGCATAGTATATCTTTTTCTGTATTTTTCTTTCAACATAGTTGATTTTTTATCTGAAGTATGCCTTCTCTGCCAGAATATAATTGGAACATTGTTTTTTTATCTACTCTAATAATCTCTGCCTTTGGATTGGATTATTTAATTAACTAGCACTTAATATTAATATTGATATGGTTCAATCTATATCTGCCATTTTCCTGTTTTATATGTATGTATATCTTAGGCATTTTTATATCTTTATCCTCCTTTATTGTCTTTTAATATTAAGTTTATGTTTTCTACAGCAACCTTTTAATTATTTCAAAATTATCTTCATTATAATTCTGGATTACTTTCTTAATTATTAAATTATTCTCTATAGCTTACAATACATAGCTGAAGTTATCAAAAACTTACAGATTTTTCCATGTGTGGTGGCACATGCCTGTAAACCTAGCTACTCAGGAGGCTGAAGCAGGAGGATCTTGTGAGCCCAAGAGTTTGAGTCCAGCCTGTGCAACATAGTGAGACCCCGTTTCTAAGAAAAACAAAACAAATAAATGAAAACCAAAAAGAAACACTTACATATTAATACTAACATAATTGCAGTGAAAGATGAAAACTTTACTCCTATATAGCTTCATTCCCTCCACACTTATACTGTTATAATTACACATATTGTATCCATAGATATTAAAAACCCAATAACACATTTTTATAATTATTATTTTAAACAAAATTATAATATGTCTTTTAAAGAAGCTGAAAAATATAGAGCAAGTATATATGTATGGAGTTTTTTGTATCAACCTTCTTAATTACAATTTCTAGTTCTCTATTTCTTCAGGTATATTCATGTTACATTTTGGTGCCATTTCTTTAAACCAGTACAGCTTTGCTGAAACCAAATATCGCTTTTACTCTTAAATATATTACATTTACATGTATTATTATCCCAACAATAGAATTATATACACCATTTATGCAAATACTCATTAAACAAGAGAAAAATATGAGACATAAATAATTATACTACCTTTTATAATTACATAATTATCTACATAATTACCTTTACTGGTGTTTCTTATTTATTTATTTGTTTTTTTGTATTTGAATTACTGTCTGGTGTCACTTGCTTTCAGCCTGAAGAATTTCCTTTAGTATTACTAGGCAGGGAGATCTGCTAGCAACACTTCATATAAATTTTGGATCTGAAAATGTTTTTATTTTGTCTTCATTTGGAAAATTAGTGTTGCTCGATATAGAATACATGATTGCCAGGATTATTTTTTTTCTTTCAGCTCTTCGAATATATCATCCTAATGCTTTCAAGCCTATACTATGTATGATGAGATGTTATCTGTTAATTTTTTTGAGGTCATTGTAGGTAATAAGCTGTTTTTCTCTTACTGATTCAAGATTTTCATTGTTTTGTTTTTCTACATTTTGAGTCTGATATGTTTGGATGTGATATTCATTGCATTCATTCTACTCGGAACTTTGTTGAGTTTCATGGTTATATAGGTAAATATTTTTCATCAAGCTCGGCAAGTTTTTAGAAATTATTTCTTCAAGTATTTTCTGACTTTTTTCTTTTTCCTGTGATATTATTACTCTCATTACACATATGTAAGCATGCTTAATAGTGTCTCATACTTCTCCAATGATCTTCTATTTCTCATTGTTTTTTCTCTGATCATTTTTTATTCTGCATGATATCAATTGATGTAGCTTCATGTTTTGCTTTTTCTTTCTTCACCAGTTCAAACATAATGTTGAACCCTTCTAGTGAATTTTTCACTATGGTTATATAGTACTTTTTAACTTCAAAATTTCCATTAGATTCTTTTGTATAAATTCTATATTTTAATAATATTTGATGAAACATTATTATACCTTCCTTAATTCTTTGTGCATGGTCTCCTTTAGTTTTTCAAACATATTTATAAAAACACAATAATATAATAACAGCTTTTAAGTCTTTCTCTGTCAACTCCAATATCTGAGCCCCTTCAAAACATTTCTATTGACTATTTTTATTCTTTGTTTTTCTACTGTGTATGGATCATAGTTCTTATTCTTATTGTTTTGGCATGTCTCATAATTTTTGTCAAAAACTGGACATTTTACACAATTGATTGAAGCACCTCTGAATACAGATCCCCTAACCAGTATATTGATGTTGTTGTTTACTTGGTCATTTACTTATTTAGTGACTTAAGTGAACTAATCCTATGAAGTCTATTTCCCCTGAAGTGTGTAGCCTCTGATTTCTCTGCTCAAATTATTTTTTCTTATTTATATCTTTTATATCATAATTATATGAAGGTTGTGCTTAACCCGTCTTGGCCAGTTAGATTATTGTCCTTTAGCATTTATTGTATGTTTCTGTGCATGCACACGTTTGTGGCTTAGAAGCTGTCATCACAGTTCAAGGACTATATGTTTTTGTCCCTGTTTAACCAGGAGCTAATAGTTTGGATTTTTTCTCTCTAACCATTCTCAAAATGATGCAGCCTTGGATATGCACATAAGCTCCCAGACATCCAAGGATTCATGTGATTTTATTTTCAAGTCTGGCTTCGAAGGAATTGCTCCTGGGTCAGAGGAGCTTAATAATTTCAGCCAGTTTGGTCACAGATTGTGATTAATCCCCTAGTTTCAATGAGGACTCTACTCTTTGTTTATTGACCTACATGCAATGTGTGGAATGTTTTCAAGTATCCCCCATGACCTGTTCTGATTCTCCTGAGTACTTAATGCTTATGCATAGCCTTCCTAATCGCAGAGGGTGACTGCTCAGATGACGCTTCTTGTTTGTCTCTTTTTCTCAATCTCTCTGTTAAATCTCTTATTGATCTGCCTTTTTATCTCTAGCTATGGTATCAAGGACCTAAAAGTGCCCTCTTTATTTCTCTTCATAGTTTTTAACAATGTCTTTCGACATAGACCTCTTCATGCTCTGTTTCAAATTAAACCAACCCTCTCATGCAGAGCCGTGAGGCTCTTAGTTCTTATACCCTGCATCTCTTTTGGCATAACATTTGTAGCACATCACAAGGACAGGGGGTGGGGATTGCATTCCCCTTTCCCCAGAGTGACGTACCTTTTCTATCACCTGGCCCTGTTGGGGTGGTTCCTTGTCTTCTTGGCTTGCCCCTCCAGACTTGGAACCTCCACCACATATGGCAGCCAGGACGTGTGTTCCTGAAGCCACATACCCTTCTCTACTGCACCTGGAGTAGAACTTATGCCCAACAAGTGGGGACTGGATGGAAGAAGGCAGCCCCAGGCATCTCAGGTATGTCGGTTTCTGTAGCGGAACTAGTGAGGACTCCAACAGTACAGACTCCCGCTCTTCTTACTTAGATCTCATAGATTTTCTTGAATGAATATATCTCCATTTGCTGTCTATCCCTAAGCAATTTTTAAGAAGCTTAATATGCTTGTTTTTACACTTTTTTTGGATAAAAGTTGTTTGTTGGGAGAAGAGTCTGCCATGCTCTTCACTCCACCATTCCAGAATTCATTCATGTATTTGTACATATGTGACAGCTGACTGCAACTGAAACCGTAGTGTTCTTATTAAAGTGATCTATGGATCCAGGATATCTGATCCAGGAGAATATGAAGAGATTCTGAGAAAAAAAAAATGTATCACAAGTAGCTCCATAGCACACACAACTGTCTGTGTGGTAGGGGTGGGAGAGGAGAGGAAGAGTGGGTCAGAAGCATGGTTTACAAAAGAGAGCAATACAAAATCTGCTGAAAGAGACAAAAGCAAAAAATAAAAAAGGAAAGCGAAGAAGGTAATATTTTCAATTACTATTTTTAAATATCTACTTCATTCACAATATTAAAAAGTTATAAATAAAATTGTGTAAAAATATGTAATATAAACATGCCTGTTAGCACAGTTGTCATTATCTCTTGTGAGCTGTTAAACCATTTATAAAATTCAGGGGAATCACGCTTTAAGTATCAAATTATCTTGAGTTTTAAAAATGTATTTCCCATAGCTTCAGAGAAATATAAATGATCTCTGGCCTTACTCTCTGGGCATATTAAACACTGGTTTAGAATATTCCTCAGTTGATAGTTTGGTCTTCCTGAAATGTTGCCTCTAGAGAAATTCTTACTGACAACCACTCCTCAAAGCACTTTATTACAACTGCTTATCAATTAATTAATGAACAGAGGAATATCTTTAATGAAGCTTCTCACCTTTTTGGGAAGGCCAAATTAAAATCTGAAATCCCCTCTAGTGTGAAATAACAATTTTCCACTTTAAGCTAAATGATGTTATCAAAACCAAAGTACCAACTGGTGTGTTTCTATTTAATGGCACATTTTTCTAGAGTTCATCATTTCAAAAAATGACAGCACCATATGTGTATATATATGTATATGTGTGTGTATACATACACACACACACGCACACACACGCACACACACATAAAATTGGTATAGATACTCTTCACATAACTCCCTAGAGTTAAATCACTAAACCATGGAGGGCATGGTTCTATGTTAGTCATTGTTGAATAGAGATAGGGGAAAAAAAAATCTCTCTACGTGAAAAACTTCATCTCACAGTTGTATAACCACCTACAATTTTTGCACAATGAGAAATTGTCAAAATGGCATAAAAATGGTGAAATTATAGAGGAATTTCTGTTCTAATATGAAATAATCTTTCTAATTGAATGTATCTTCTGGATTTTAGAAAAAGTTATTATTGCCTGATTATTATATCAATATTATGGATTTACCCAGGATAGTAACCGGTCAATGAATTTAATCAATATAAATTCTGCATAATTTAAAATTCAAAAGCACTGCTTAGCCATGTGCAAGAAGCAAAATATAGAATAAATTTCACAGTATCATTTTTGAGTAGACGAAGTAATATTGGTCTAGTCAGTATGATGTTTGATATTTGATCAAAGGTAATTTATTTTTAGTTAAAAGATGAATTTCAATTTTTAGGGATCCTTCTGTATCTCTAAATTAGGTGTAACATTCTTTAAAAATGTATATTTAATAGATGCTTATGCAGTATCTACTATGTGTTGGGTATGTTGCAAGTGTTTTTCTGACATTAATTTATTTAACTTACCTAATAATGCTATGAAATATATATATTATCACTATTTCTCTTTCACAGATTCACAGATGAATTAGGTGTGACCAGAGATGGTAGTTCTCCACCAGGAGTCACAAAGAAAGCAAATGGCAGAGCTGAAGCCATGAATGTAGATCTAGAGTTCATGTTCCTACGCCTTATGATATGTTGCCTATTTTTTTCAATAAAAAAAAATCTTTAAAGCTTTCCATCTGATTTATTTTTTAGCCACATGTTTCATTATCATTATCATCAAGGCATCAAAGTTATATAATCTGCTGTGTCCAAAATCAGCCAGGTCTTCTTTCTCAGAGGTTTCAGTTTAGTATGGCCATGGCTTACCTAAATATATATTATAACAGTACTCATTATGTTATTTTTGAAAAACTTTGTTAGTTTAGCTGATATTCTCCCTTCCCACTGCAAAGGGAAAATTATATCAATTATCAAACTGTCCCATATATTTCTTTCATATACCCGAAAAGGAATTTCTATTTCTATTGTCTTTACTTTTTCTTTTCTCTAAAAGTTCAATGTGTTTTTCCTCTGGTTAATCAAAGAGTAAAGATCCTTCCAAGTCATGTTTGAGAATTCAGAGAGCATTTAGGGATATTGGGAGTCATCGTTCTTTTAATCACAAGAATGTGTGTGTTAATAATAACAAAAATATTATGGAAGTCACATTTATTTGAAATAACTCAAAAGTCTATCAGCAAATCATTGAGAAAGAGGGAGAAATAGGAAATAAAGAAGGGTTGGATTTCCTAAGGTTTCAGGAAGCTGTTTATCCAAGGAATCCATTTTCAAACTATACGTCTTCATTCAAGATTTTGACAAGACAATTTTTTGAAGCTTCTCATACTTTATGTGTATGTTTGTGTGAGTAGGTTAGCTAAACTGAATTTCACTATTATATGTTTAATCCCATCATTTAAATAATATATTTTATGTGAAGTTAGCCACACAGTTTTCTGTCCTTTTTAAAATCTTTTCATTAAATTGAAATACTTGAAAGTAGTGCTTAAGATAGGTTTTCATCAAGGCTTTTCTACGTTCTCATGCTATGCAGATAAATGACAGTCTTTGTTCCCATAAAACATACAAACAAATGGGAAGATAAATAAATATAACTGAGTAAATGTGATAAATGCTCCAAAAGAAGTGTGTTCAGAGTGGATTATTATTCTTCACAATTATGCATCACCTTTTCAAAATTCTACTTTACAAATTTTATTTTCACAAGTCCATGTGGATGTTACATATTGATTAATAAAGTGCATTCTTTGTTCTTTCACTTTTTATTAAAACTATAGTTTTTTTTTCATTTTTAAGTGACATATAGCAAAGGATATTACAAATTTGATTTTGAATACGCAAATATGCTTTTTACTTTTTTCTTGATCCTAGTGGCACTTTAGTGCAATGTTTGGATGATTATATTTGTAATATCAAAAAATTTCCCATTGAAATTAATGGAGTCTGATCTACAACAAATGATTCTTTGGAATAAATGGGTTTTAGTGCTGATTCATCCCTACTAGAATGAATGGCATGTGTAGCTTACAGATCATGTAGTTAGGGGCCTGTTGGATCAGAAAGTCTAAGCTGCCTGCTTGAATAGAATATAGACTCCAAATAGAGGACAAAGCATTTGATCTTAGCCAAAAGGCCATGAACAAAAGCAATTTTAATTTATTGCAATTAAAATGAATGGGATTCAATCTAACACATTTATGAGGATGCGATAACTATCGAATCGCATTCATTTCGGTGGGGTGTGTTAGTCATCCAATTCTATTCATTTCCATGGGGATCCATTATTTATCGAATCACATTTATTTAAATGGGGATTCATTAGCTAAAAAATCTAATTAGTTTCCATGTGCATGCATTAGCTATCATGTCATCCTTCCTTTCAGAGACAATTCTCTAGTTATCAAATCCCATGCATTTATGTTTGGATTGGATTCTAGGGTTTGAAAAAGCTGTTACTCTTAATTAAATGGTGGCAATAAACTGTTATCGTTATTATACTGTTGCATATTTAAGAGTATTTTCTAAATATCCAAATACTTAGTCACCCAGTTTTCAATAGCTAAACAGAATGTTCTCTCAAATAATAAAACATTTAATTTAGCAGATGTCCAAATGACTACTATGATTTTTAAAATATGAGCACGGTATTACCTTTTTAGGTCAGACTATATTTTTTTTCTGTTAGGTGAAGTTCTCATGTTCCGAGAGATTTTCAAATGAAGGAAAATGTCAGCCTGCTAAGAGGCCATAAGATTAGGTCCTTAGATTTATGAGTTATGTACACTAAGCTAATGCAATAGTGCATGTGTCATTAGAATCATAATTGGATAGATTCCATTGTCATTTCTTGGCCAAAATTTTAACTCTTTAATTATTTTTTAAAAATCCATGCTTGGAGAAACCAGAACTTTCTTATGCCAGGTTTTGCAGTACCAAGTTAAACTGATCAGTTGATGTTATCTATGATGTTGGGATAGATTAAGTAACAAATTTACTCTATACCAACAGACACACCTTTGTTAAGTTATCTTGATAAATCTCCAATATGTGCAGAAAACTCTAACTTTTCCTGGACTTAAATTATTTTTCAAGTAATGAGTGATTTAAGTGACTTTAGTTTATAAAAAGTGCAGGAACATAGTATAATGTGAAAATATCATATGGGTAATATTTTAAGCCTGTGTTACTGCTAGATTACTATGTGTTTACTACATTGAGGTGCTTATTGAGTTATTTAGCTTGTTTCAACTGTACTACCATATTTTATTGTTTGGAAGTCCATGAAATCTTATTTCATTTACTTTAACAATCCTATTTTTTGTCTAAATGGGTTTTTAAAAATATATATATATGAAAGTTGTAGGAATTTTATGTAGGTACATTTTTATAGCAGCATAAACTAATATTAGTAACATTTTTTGTGTTAGCTGCCAATCATTTTAGATTCTTTTTTTCAAATTAAATCTCTTTATAGTTAAAATTACCATAATTCTGCATATTTCTGTAATATTCAAATTTTATATTAATCATGATATTCTTGAAATAAAAAACAACAGAATGAAAAACAAATATAAAAATAAATTTCTATTGATATATTGAAAACTCAGGGCAGGGTGTGATGGCACACTCCTGTAATCCTAGCATTCTGGGAGGCCAAGGAGAGAGGATTGCTTGAGGTCAGGAGTTCAAGGCCAGCCTGAGCAAGAGTGAGACCCTGTCTCTACTAAAAATAGAAAAAAATTAGCCGGGCATGGTGGTGTGCGCCTGTAGTCCCAGCTACGCAGGAGGTTGAGGCAGGAAGATCACTTGAGCCCAGGAGTTTGAGATTGCTGTGAACTAGGCTGATTCCACGGCACCCTAGCCTGGGTGACAGAGTGAGACTCTGTCTAAAAAATAAAAAAATAAAAGTCAGAATGCCTACAATTGAATGTCTCACTGGTGCTATTTGATACCCCTGAGACCTTAACACCTTGGCAATCTAATTTTTTATTTCTTCTTTTATAAAACGAAGGAGTAATTAAAAGCTACCTTGTAGATTATTGTAAGAATTATATGATATAATTCTTGTAAATTGTTTTGGGGGCTCAAATAACAATACCCCAAGGTATGGTATTTAGACATGCTGAATATTTTGAATTAAAAGAAATTGGAAGGCCTTAGAAGGTACCTCAGAATCAAGGTCACTGGGACCTTTCCTTGTATTTCTCCTGCAAAACGCAGGAAGGAGCTTTCCCTGAAGTTCCCTTATCCAACTGAGCGAAGTTCTTCTAAAGTGAATGCAATTTTCTTGAACTCTATCCCTAGGAATTTCATCAACCAATCAGGGAAGATTAATCACTAGAGAGGAAATTAAAAGTCATCACCACACCCAGACACCCCATTGCCTATTCTTTTGGAGGCTACCCCAAAACAACTTTTATTAGCTGAGAGACTTTATCTGCATAATACATTTGTTCATCATGCTGTTCCTCTCCTTTCCCTCCTGTAACTTGTGCCACCTCCCCCAAAAGCCTCAAGCCCCTATTCCTTTAAGCTATAAAAACTTCAACCATCTGGCCCCTCCTTTGAGTCTCATATCCTTCTGTGAGGCTTCTCTGTACATGCACGTAGTTAAAATGGTTTTTCTCCTGTTCATCTGTCTACTGTCAGTTTATTTTAGGAGACTCAATTATTAAACCTTCAGAAAGAAAGTTTTAACTCCCCTACACTGCTCACTGAAGTACTTGTATTCATGTTCACTCTAATACCTGTATCATTCTGTAGTAGCTATAAAAATCTAGCAGTGTTCAATATAAGTTTACCATTTTATATTAACTAAATTTTTACAAGATAAGAAAATCAATTAATAATAAACTGTAGTCCAGGGGAGATTTTTTCTTTTATTTTTTTCTCAAGTAAAATAGCTAAGATCTATGATATATTAAAATAGTAGTATCATTAAACTCGGCAAAATAATTCATTTTGGCAAAATTATAAATTTTTATATGTTCATTTATGTATTTAGAATGTCTATTTGTAACTGAAGCTTTTAAAGATAATACCAGACTTATGAATAAATTATATTCTACAAGTATTTTGAAACTTAGAATTTGTTTTTTCTCATAGGCATAAAATACAACCTGTAGTTGTAGCCTTCATCTCAGTAAAACATCGTATTTTGGGGAGGGTGCTGAGGGGCTGTGGAAAGCAGGAAGACAGATTAGCCTGAGAATGATGTACATGGAACCCTGGGTTTTCTCTTACTTGGTAAGGGAACATAGAAGTACTGAGAGGGCTGAGAGGGTCAGTAAACTAACAAGTCTGGAAATGCAGTGAAATGTCGCTTTATTCAGGAACTTCAACACCAGCATGAAATGTTGTACCTTGGTCTAAGGCAGTAGGTACAACCGTGTTTCCTGATGGACTAGTCTCACGTCCACGGTCAACTAGTGGTTTTAAAGAGCAACCCACACTAAGTCCTGTAAGCCACATTTATCCTTACCACCTGTCTTTTTAATGTAGTACCCAGGTGTTCATGCTAAGTAGAGAGAGAGAACAGATGAGATTCTGAAAGACCGAGTCTTCCAAGCACCTGAATATCCAGTGGAATTTTAAATTATTGGCTCCAATATAGATTATCAGCTTCATCTAATTTGATCCTCCTCCTCCCTCCCATGATCCTCCTCCCTATGCTTATGAAGTGTAAGATCGATGATAGAATAATCCAGAAGCTTCATTTCCTTTGACCATCATAGAGTTGCATAATTTATTTTTAATGCTATTATACTTATTTAACTCATTATGTACCCTACACATCGTTTTGACAAAATGCATCCCAGATATCATCAGCTTTTGAGGTCATACACCCTTTAAAACTACAACTTACTTTAAGTGGTGAGAGTTGAATGTTTTATGAGATTATTTTTCCAGATATTTCTGGGAATCCTCAATTGGAAGACTTTGCATTCACAGATTCAATGTAGCTGATTTCCTCACTGCTTCCTTTGTATAAAAGTCACATGTTTTCCAAAGAGGAATACCCAGTAATTTTATGGTTTTCTATGACATGTTCCTGCTAAGAAACATGAGAAATAGAATCAAAGCACAATATTTTCGTTACTTTATTGGTTCCATTAGACTCTATAGCAAATCCAAATATACATTTAAAATCCATTTTCACTTAGAGAGATAAAATAAAATTATTCTACATTTCAAGAAAAATGATAAGATTGCAGATATTTTGTAAATATAATTCCAAGATCCTTGGTCAGGAAAAGGGTGATGCACACATAGGAGTTGTAGAGTATATTGTAAGATAAATGACAGAGAATATTTGACTTAGATCCTTCTAAATTTATTATTTGTGTTTCTGCTCATTTATATTTAATATTCGCTAAATATATAATGTTTTAATATTCAATCATTTTTCCATTTTAGGTTCAATTAAAAAAGGCCACAGACCATACTGACCAACAGGCCCATTACTTGACTGACAGCTGACAGATTTCTTCCTGACATAGGCCTATGACTTCTATTTTCTTAAAATACTTAGTTTTGAAAATTTGCAATTATAAATTCTTTCTCTACTCCTTTAAGATGTAAATCTTCTTCAAGTCTCTTGCCAATTTTTCAATCCAGGACTATTTTCTCTAGGATTTTGGAGCCATCTCTTTGAAATGTAATCACCGCAAATGATAAGGTTCCTATCTCCCAGTCGCTGTGGGAGGGTGGGAGCCTAACTTTGATAATCACCAATTAGTCAACACAAGTGGCCTAATCACATGGACCAACCTCCTCCCTCAGGCTGTTGCCAGTGTGTTTCTACTAGCGCACCCTAGCACTTAAAAACTTCCCCATCCTTTGTTAACATAGTCAGTTTCAGTTGCTTCCCACTATGGCAAGTCTTGAACAAAGTCATCCTTGTCTGTTTAGTAACACCTAGTGGAAGTTTTCTTTGACAATATTTACCTTATTCATGACTGTATCCATCACTTAGTAGATTTTATTACTGGGTGTCTTTTCTGTACCATGCTGGGAATGCAATGACAAATAAGATGTGGGCCCATATCTTCCCTCAAAAATCTCAGCATCTGCTGGAAGATACATGCCTATCAACTAAATATCATATAATAGAGTTGAGAGTAGAGTGATGATGTCATTTGAACTGACCTATATATTGACTACGTTTTCTTTGTAACAGATCCGTTAAAGTTCATGAGAGAAACACTAAAATACACAGTAGCTGCAGCTAGAGATCCAGAAGCACATTTAAGAGAATTATAAATTAGGCATTTGCTATCTTTTTGCTTCCCTATTAGGAGAAGGGGCGTTACCCTGAAATACGATCCTTTGAGTTTTTCTGGACAGGAGATATAATGGTGAAGAACAGACAAGGAAATATCTCTGGACTTAGTATAGCTCAGTCTTTGGGGCAAACTAAAATTTATAATTCTGGGACAGTAGGACGATCGGGCTTTAGTTATGTTAGTCTGTATTTGTGGGTGTAATATATCAAAGACCTTGTTTATATTTATATACAAGTACTTATATTTTAGCATATGCCAGAAAAGCAGGCAGAATTTATAGCATGATGGAGAAATTATATAGTTGTAAACTCCGAGTTCTCATTCAAGTTCTTTCAAAAGTAACTTTAAGACCTTGGGCGAATCCATTATCTCTATAAATCCCTCAGAATTCTCAGTTATAAACTGAGAGTCTTGATCTATCTTAATACAAGATACCACATATTTAAAAATATATTTAATTATGTATTGTTCCAGGAAACTAATAGACGGAAAATATTTTATTATATTTCCGGTGCATATTTTTCCTTGTATTTTGGTAATTTTTTTTTTTTTTTTTTTTTTTTTTTTTTTTTTTTT
>RJWJ010039227.1:0-14755 GCA_004363605.1 Indri indri | reverse complement strand
TCTTTCAAGCCTTCTCTTGCTGGTGAATTAAATCCCTAAGCAACGGCTGAGTCACTTGCGACTGCTGAAGACAATTTAAGGAATCTGTCTCAAAGCCAAGAACAAAGTACAAGGAGGGGAGGCAAGTCCTTTGGGCTAGATGCCTTGAAGGAGGAAGAGTCTGCACTGAATCAGGTGCCCCCGTGTCAACAGAAGAGAACCCAAACTCTGTAAAATAATTTATAGAGGTTTATTCTGAGCCAAATATGTGTGACCATTGCCCGGACAGCCATGCCCGAGAAGCCTTGAGCAAGTGGTCTCTCCATGGTTGGGTTACAGTTTGGCTTTATACATTTCAGAGAGACAGGAATTACCTGTGAAGCCATAAATCGATACATGGAAGGCACACGTTGGTTTGGCCTGAAAAGGCAGGGCATCTTGAAGCAGGTGATCACAGGTTATAGGTGGGTTTAAAGATTCTTTGATTTGTAATTGGTTAAAGAAATGAAGCTTTGTCTAAAGGCTTGGAAAGTTTTAAGTTAAGATAAGGAAGTCGGTCAATGAGAGACAAGCCACTGGACTATACAGAACATATACTCAAAGTCAAGTGATCTGTTAAGTAAATTGATGACCTGCAGGTGTGGTTAACCTTTGTCTTACACAGCTTTAGGCTTGTTAATGGTTTTATATCTTATGGTTACAAAAAAGTAACTCCAGAAGAGACAGGGCATAACTAGGCGTGTCTGACCTCCCTTCTTCTCGTGGCCAGCAACTCAGCTTTAAGGGGGTTTTTTTTGGGCAGGGGGCGGCCCCCTTGGCCAAGAGGGGATCCATTCAGTCTGCTGGAGAGCTTAAGATTTTATTTGAGTTCACGCCCATGTGGGAGGGAAGGAGATAAGTCATCGCCAAGAGTATGGAGGAAAGTTGAGAAGAGAAATGCATCCCCTTAGGGTCATTTGCCTTCAGAGCCACAGTGAAGGAGGGTCTACAGTGCTTTGCTCAAGTCCTCACAACCTCTCTCATTTTATAGAGAGGAAAATAAGGCAGGAGATGTCATGTACTTGCCTGAGGTCATGTAGCTAGTAATCAGCAGAGCCGGTGCTCAACACCCAGGTCTGGCTATATTGAGAGGGTCTCACACTACTGCATAAAATGTGCATGCGTGTTTGGTGATTACATATAATGTTTTACTGTCTGCATGACCGAGTGGTCTATTTTCAGGCAATTTTTTTTTTTTTTTTTGAGACAGAGTCTGGCTCTGTTGCCTGGGCTAGAGTGCCATGGCATCAGCCTAGCTCACAGCAACCTCAAAGTCCTGGGCTCAAGCGATCTTCCTGCCTCAGCCTCCCGAGTAGCTGGGACTACAGGCATGCGCCACCACGCCGGGCTAATTTTTTCTGTATATATATATTTTTAGTTGTCCAGATGATTTCTTTCTATTTTTCAGTAGAGACGGGGTCTCGCTCTTGTTCAGGCTGGTCTCGAACTCCTGACCTTGAGTGATCCACCCGCCTCGGCCTCCCAGAGTGCTAGGATTACAGGTGTGAGCCACTGCGCCCGGTCTTTTCAGGCAGTTTTGGATCTAAAACAGTATCAGTGATTCCCAATAAAGTGGTTGTTTCCTAATCTTTCTCTTTGCTGTTCCTTTTCACCCTCTCAATATTTCTGGTGGACTCCTGGGAGCAAAACTGTATGGGGTGGGGGATGGGAGGCTCAGAGAGCAAAGAAGTAGGAGGCAAATGGCAGGAGCCAGGAGGGTGGCTACCCACGTAGGAGCTGGCTTGTCTGTGGCATCTGATTTGGGCTGGGAGAAGGGGGAAGTGTCACACGCCTTGTTTGTCTCAGCATATCCTACCAACCTCAGTTCTGTGGTTGGTGCGTTATTCCCACTAGGTAATTCATTTCGCCGGAGGGAAGGCATTTTCTCCAGCAGACCCTGTTAGAATGAAGCAGGCCTAAGCAGGAAGCCAGATAGCGTGGCGGCTGGGCCTGCACTCTTGGGGGCCTGTTTTTGACACCCTGGCTGCCATTTTCCAGCTGGAGCACGTTGGACAGTTTACTGACATTTCTCTGCCTGCCTCAGAGTCTTCCTTTAAAAACTGGATATAAACATCATTTTACCTGATACAGTTTTCAGGAGGATTAAATGAGAGGAGAACTAGGAAGTGCCCGGAGAGTCAGCACTCCATACCCCAGGCTGCACACTGTGTGAGTGCCCAGCTCAGCGTCCTCGCCCAGGATTGCCCGTCAGGATTACCAGCAGAGTTCATTCAAATACAAGGGCCCAGCCTGATTTTCCCAAGAGGGGGAGGGGTTACAAACAAGTTACAATTGTCCCCCTGCGTTGGCTGGCACTGGTGTACCAGAATATTAAGTCTTTATCCGAGCGGTGCCAAAAATACCAAAAGGCCAAGTGATGCAGGGGGAAAGGCCCGGGCTTTGGCGGTGGACGGGTCTGTGATGAAACTCAGGCGCAGTCACTTGCTGGCTACGTGACACCAGGGAAGGCACTTCATCTCTCTGAGCCTCAGTTTCCCCATCTATGTGGTAGAGATCATGATAGCTTTCTTTAAGCTTGTGGTAAGGATGAATCTAGGCCCAGCAGAGCCCAGTGGTCGGCCAATGCGGTCAGGATGGAGCCCTCACTTCACTCAATACCAACACCCTCTCAGAAGATGGAAATGGGGCTTCTGGAAGCATCTCTGGTAGCAATTGGGCTGTTTAGCCACGCAGCTGGCATCGAATGGAATGGAACTTTCTGTAGGAGGAACAGCTGCCAGGTCATGCGTGGGCGGGTCACTGAGGATTTGTGCCAGCTCAGTCTTGGGGAAGCTGAGTGGGACAAAGATAGGTAATGGGGAGGGGACCCTTGGCTTCTGCCTTACTAAAGAATAAACTCCTTCCATTTCCTGGAGCTAGGATCCTTCATGTTAGCCTAAGGGGTATTCCCACCCTGCCAGTGGAACAAAAGCATCCCACTCTGGCCAAACCCTGTCGAAGAGGGAGGCGAGCCCTGTGCGTGGTGGTGGTGGAGGTATTCCCTCCCACCCCAGCAGGGCAGGAATCTCTCTGACATCTCCCCCCATTCGCTTCCAATGTACAGTCTCATGATGGAATGATTGAATTCTCAACATTAAATACACAAACAGATTCACACACATTACGATACAAAACCAACAATGCACCGGCAAACCAGAAGTTCCGAGGCTTAGTCTAGAGATGAAGAGATGACAGACACAGCCATTCTCCCCTCCCCTATTTCCCATATTCCACCCCCACACCCCACCCCCGACACCCAGCAGTCGTCCCTCATCCGTCCAGGGGAGGAAGAAGCCCCCAAAGGGGCGATCTCCCCTGCTGCTTCTCAAGATAGGGCCAGGCTTTACCAAGGTATCTCTAGCCATAACGGGATCCCAGGAATGGGGACAGAGGAGGGCGCTTTGGAAGTCAAATTCAGCTTTCTTTGCACTTGTCTCTTTGCTACTCACATTGTGACTTTTCTTGTGCTTGAGCTCTTGTTGACATTTTGCCTTTGCTCTGGCCATGGCTGCCTCCTGGCCTGTTTCCAGGGGTGCACACGCCCCATCTCTCTCTCAGGGCTGCCAGAATGTAGTTCCTCCTCTGACTCACTCCTCTTCCCATCCTCTTTACTCAGCACCAAGACTCTCCTCAACCACAACTGCCGACCCTGTGGAGCGGCTTGTTATTGCACGGGCGGGGAGACCCACTTGGAGAAGGGCGGCTCTGTGTGTCTCTGGTTTGACCGGGCAGAGGGCAAACGTGGGACACTGTGGGGGGCAGAGGCACCAGAGGCTTCCCAGCTCCTCCCCCAGGCAATGGGAAACACCTGAAGTTTGCAACCTGAAACCTGAATTTGAGACACAGACCTTCCACTTACTATCATTGCATGAACCTTGGGCCATAGTCAAGCCCGTGAACCTCAGTTTGCATACTTGTTTATTTCCTGGAAAAGGTAATAACATTTTCCCTTCCTGCCTTACAATCAGAGAAGTTGTGACAAAGAAATAAGATTTATGAAAATGCTTTATGAAGAAATATGTGAATGGCAGCTATTATTTTTCATAAAGTATTTGCCCCGGTGGGTTCATAGTGCTGTGGTTCAAATGGATCAGGCATCCGCTCTGTGCTAGGCCCTGCGCTAGGGCTTTCCAGAAGTACGTAATCGGGATGTGAGAAGAGTGTTGTGAAGGCAGCGCAAAGAAGGGAGCCTTTCATAGGCAGCACTCAGCCTGGGGGGTGTCCTAGGTGTTCCCGTTGCTAAAGCAGTGTGTAGCCTTTCATCTTTTAAAGTTCCAAGTAACACGGAAGTCATCCTCGTTTGGCTTCAGGACGCCCCCGGGCCAGTCTGTGAATGGCTCCCTTCTTTGGGCTGCCCCGTTTGCACCCATTGGTGCTGGCCACCAGCTCCAGGAATGCTGAGAAATAATCAAATGCAGTCTCCGCTGAAAGCCACGCATGGATCATGGAGGCTGCGTGATTTCAAGTATCAGCATCCATTCTAGCAGTAGGTATTGTAAGAGGAAAAAATGACAGTGTTAGCTAAAACTTGCTTTTACCCATAGGCCTGGCACAATTCCAAGTGATTTACATATACTAACTTATTTAATCTTTACAAGAATCCCACCAGGTAGGTTGTGTTATAATTGTTATTTTACAGATGAGAGCACTGGGACAGAGAAGGTTTAAGTAACTTGCCCAAGCCTCTAAGATTTGAGTGGGGGATGCATGATTTGAACCCAGGCAGTCCTGCACCAAAGAAAACTGGGCATGCTGCCAACCTTGAGTGTAGCCTCCAGGACGGCGCATGGACTCTGCCCAGGAGGGGCAGCACATTCTGACAGTATGAACTCTGAGTGACCTCTTACCGGTGACCACCTCTTCCTCAACTTGCCCTCCAGAAACACCAGGTCATGAGCAGTTTTCCAAGAATTCAGGGGGAAGGAAGGAGGCTTTCCACTCTTTATTCTAGTTCATTAGACTTCTTGTTAAAGGACAACTTTAAAAAAACAAAAGGTAAATTTATGACTCTCCTACAGATATAAAATGAACACGTTGCTATTGTTTGAATGTGCCCCCAAAAAACATATGTTGGAAACTTAATTCCCAATGCAACAGTGTTGGGAGGTGGGGTCTAATGGCAGGTGTTTAGGTCACAAGGGCTCCACTCTCATGAATGGATTAACAGTGGCTATAAAAAGGCTTGAGTCTGCAAGTTCAATCTCTCACTCTCACCACGCGGATCCTTCTGCCTTGTGACACAGCCAGGCCTCCCCAGATGCAGCCCTTGATCTTGGGTGTCCCAGCCTCCAGAACCAGGAGCCAAATATATCTCTCTTCATTATAAATTACCCAGTCCATGATGCTCTATTATAGCAGCATAAAATAGACTAAGACATGTGTTAAAGATTTTAAAAACTCATTATTAATGAGAGGACTAAGTGGATGTTACAACTGGCTCAAAGGAATCCAAGGGACAGATACATTTATAGATCAGGAATATCGAACATAATTTGCAAATGAATATAAAACCAGTTTTTCTAGGGTGAGGAATGGGGGCATTCTCACTCTACTGGACAGAATTTATTTGCACGTCTATAGGTAAGAATTATTTTGCATTGCTGTCAGTTCTCTAGTAATTACAGAGTTGTAAAATAGAGCAAAGGCAATGAAAAGGTAGAATCACATAATCCTAAAGGATGTGCTCTAAACAATGCATAGTTTTCTGTTGGAGACAACCAGTAATATTTTTTTGTAGCTAATTTCAAATTTCCTTACATTCAGCATTGCTAGAATATTTGTAACATGCTTGTATCATTGTATTATTTTAGTAATTAGCATATGATATGTTAACTGTATTTTTTAAAAAAGAATATAAGCTCAACACTCCATTCTCTCACCTTTTTCCTGACCTTAGGACTTCTTTCCTTTCCTCATTCCACTGATACTAATTTTATTTAATTTCTATTCTGGTTTGATAATTCTGTTACCTGAAGTATTTATAATCTGATTCTTCTGTTTGTTGTTTCTGTTGACTCTCACTCATGGTGCTTTGTTTTTTTTATGTACTTTGTGATTTGTTTTTGAAAACTGTGAGTTTGTATGGTTGGGGAGCATCAGGAAACCCAGAGTTGATATAAAGATAATTTTAAGCTGAAGACATTTGAGATTCAACAGATGCAGGGAAAAAAAGCCTTCTTGGAGCTTTCTTTATCCTACTAAAAGCAGCAACTTCTGGGAAATAAGGCTGCTATAAATTCCTCTTCAGGACAGATCTACTCCCAGAAGGGAAAATGTGAATAAAACCTCCCCCAAATCCCTTCTCCAGGGCAGTTTTATGGCCCTGAAGGGGACAAAAGGACCACTGCATAACTATTAATGTATGGACAAACATTATCACCAAGTTTCTTAGCTCCTGGTGCTCTCCTGAAAATCCATTTATCTTTCCAAATAGTCATTTGTTTCCTGTAAGTGCCTTTCTCCCCGTCCCCTTCACCCACTAAGATGGTATATAAGCCCCAAATTCTAACCACTCCTTTCGAGTTACTCGTGACTGAGTTTTCTCATGTATATGGGTGTTGCACACAAAAATACTCTCTGCTGTTTTCTGCTGTTAATCTGTCTTTTGCTGGTTTAATTTACAGGCCTTCATCACTGAACACAAGAGGGTAGAGGAAAAATGTTTCCTCCCATACAACATTCCCTTGATCTTTACCTACTGGAATTTTTTGAGCCCTGATAGAGGAAGGTATATTCAGAGAGGATTTACATTTGCTTCTCCTGGGCACCTGGAATAATATATACCCACAATGAATTTAAATGAAATTCTTGACTCAGTTTTCTAGAACATGCAAGTAGAGTGAATTTGGACCCCAAATCTGAGTTGATGGCCGGCTTATGGTCACACATAACTCTAGGGGACTTTTTTCCTTCTCACAAACTGGAGGCAAAACAAGTACGTTCCTTTAAGTCCATTTGTGAGGTCCCCACTCCCACTGTAGCTCAGCCCTTTAGAAGTCCCAGCTTTGTGCTGGGGTCTCTGATCTGATCCTTCAGCTTCTGTGCACCTTGTGGTCACTGGAAATTGACAGTTTCCCCCTCAGGATGCCTCTGGCTTTAGCATTCATTTATCTCTAAATTTCTGCTATTACTTTAATTTTTTTTTTCGCCTTTTAGTTTCTTCTTTTCTCTGTGTGTATGTGTGTGTGTGTACCAGCTCAGCAATACATTTTAAAAGTTTTAAAAATTTTATTCACATATTTTTAGAATCTCTAATCTTCATATTTCTGGACATAAAAGTTATCTGTTATTTCTAAAGTAGTAGTGTGGGGTAATAAAATAAAACCGGGATTTGGGCTAATTCATTCAAAATGGCTACTATGTGCCAGGCACCATCCTAGGCACTGGTGAACAAAATTCTGCCCTTGCCCTCAGGGGAGGAGGCCTGGTCCAATCTCCTTCACAACGTCAAAACTGGATTGAATTTGGGCTCTGCTGCTTACCAGCTGTATTAACTGAAATGCATTTCTTTTTTTTTTTTTTTTTTTTGGAGACAGAGTCTCACTCTCTTGCCTGGGGCGAGTGCCGTGGCGTCACCCTAGCTCACAGCAACCTCAAACTCCTGGGCTCAAGCAATCCTGCTGTCTCAGCCTCCCGAGTAGCTGGGACTACAGGCATGCGCCACCATGCCCAGCTAATTTTTTCTATATATATTTTTAGCTGTCCAATTAATTTCTTTCTATTTTTTTGGTAGAGACGGGGTCTTGCTCTTGCTCAGGCTGGTTTCGAACTCCTGAGCTCAAACAATCCGCCCGCCTCGGCCTCCCAGAGTGCTAGGATTACAGGCGTGAGCCACCGCGCCCGGCCCTGAAATGCATTTCTTAACCTCTAAAGAGAATATCAATACCACATGGACAGCAGTAAAGATTAAGTGAGCTAACCTATGGATGTCAGTTAGGATGATCGCTGGTGCAAGTAACGGAGCCTCCAGCTTAATGTGATTTAAGCAGTTAGAAATCATCGTAATCACATATTAGGAAGTCCTAGGCTTAGGGGGGAAAATGTCAGGACTCTTCGCTCTGCTGTCCTCTAGGTGTTGACATTCATCCTTAGGCTGATAACAAGATTACTGCAGCAATTTCAGGAATCTCATCTAGATGCAATACCCAGAGAGAAGGCCATCTCTTTCTGTGACTTTTTCCTAGAACCTTCCTTTCCCAGAACTTTCCTTCCTGTTTTATTGGCCAGAGTCGTGTTATGTGACCTTTCCTCAAGCAGTTCTTGGCAAGGGAGATGGAAATACCATGGTTGGCTTAGACTAATCAATACTTACCTTTAGAATTGGGGACAGGGTCACCTTTCTCCAGGCCTCAAAACGGAAGAGCAGATGAACAAAATTGGGGTTCCATTTGCAAAGAAGAAGAGAGAAATATAACACAAGTTGAGCAGGCCGGCCGCAGGTCCCGCTGCAGTCTGCAAATGCCAAGTACAAAGACCAGTACCTAGCAGGTATATGCCCAAGAAATGTTAGGTGCAATTTCTCAATTGCACCCAATCTACACAAACTGGTTTGAGGGCAACATCTTAAAGCAACTCTTCACTTAGAAAGAAATCAAATCATCTGACAGGTGCCGATGAAAATTTTTTCAAAAACTTCAGACAGACAGTGTCCAGAAGTAGCTGCTGGCTCTTCCTAGCTTGCGAAGCGTTGCACAGCAGAGCTCATTGCCAAGCAGGTGTTACGGGATTGGATAGCTGCTCCTTCTGCTTTAAGACCCCAGGGATCTGGTGCTTCTCTTTTCTGCACTGGCGGATCCTCTGAACATCGACACAGCCTTCGTTCCACAAATGGCAATGAAGTCTCCCCCGGATTAGAGCCCACACACACTTCATGCCTGGGGAGGGACGACTCCCAGCCCCGTCCTTTCACCTCAAATGAAATATAATAAATATGAAAGTAAAACAAAAGACAGCCAGACAAAAAACAGACTCAAAAGACAGAAAGACCCATGTACTTTCACTAAACAAGAGAGAACAAAAGCAGGCAAAGGGGAAACATCCCTCTGTCTACTGGGCACTGAGAAATCAGGATTTTTTAAACTCTATTTTAAATGTAAAGATTTATTTCTTATCCTCTCCTTCTTGGAGAGGGTACACAATAAATAGTCCTCTTTTCAGAAGTTTCTTTATTCGTCTAGAGGCAGGAGATGACCAAAGGATCTTTCCTCCTTAAGAAACACCCCCTCCTTCCTCAACTCCACACCCCTGCCTTAGGAATCCGTGACTCCAGGAAACAATTTCAGATAAAACAATTCCAGTTACTGGAAAATCATAAGGCTTTCCTCTGTGCATTTACAACAGCCTGCCCTCTGACCCACCAATAAAAGAGCTTTACTAAGTGAGCATAGCACCTTTTACATAACCTCAGCGTGACCAGTCGACCCATCCGTCCCAACTCACACTCCCCAATCATACAATGATGAAGGTTGAAACGGATAAGTGGTTTTCAAAGTGTGTGTATGTGCCTATGTATTTACTTAAACGACAGAACATCATTTCAAATGATGACCTCTTACGTGGAATTTCAACATAAAATTGGGTAAAACAGAGATGCTTCCATTGCAGGAGGGTAGGCGTGGAAAGGGTGGACTGAGAGCAGGAGGGTCTTTGATGTCCTCATCGTCACCCCAGCCAGGTTTCCCAGGCAGTTTGGCAGCCACTGGCCTAGCTGTTCGCTAAGGCACCTTCAGATCTAAAACACTAAGATCCTGCTCTTTCTTTCTCAAAAAGAAAGCCCAATTTCTCTCTTCTAGTTCTACCCAGTAGCACGATACACCTTGATGTAGAAGGAAGACACGAAGTCGGAGGGAAAAAATTCTCTTCCTAACCTCATTTCTCTTTGTTTGTTTTTTTTTTTTTTTTGGAATTTTGAAAAAAAATTTTAATAGTGAGCCATACAGGGAGTAATATAACTCACACCTACCACTCGTAAAATTACAACTTGACATATTTGTCTCAAATAAATTTTTTCAAGTCAAGAAATGAAACCCGGCAGATAAAGTTCTCTTCGTTCATCTCCCCAGTCCTATTTTCCTCCTTTTCTGCTCAGATAAACACTAGGAAGACTAAATAATGGTCCCTCGAAGAAAGCCATGTCCTAACCCCTGGCACCTGTGAATGTGTTGCCATGGCAAAAGGGATTTTGCAAATGGGATTAAATTAAGGATTTTGACAGAGGGAGGGTCTTCTGAATTAGCCAGCTGGGCCCAATGTAATCACGAGGGTCTTTATGAGAGAGGGGCGGGAGGGTCAGAGAACATGTAGTGATGTTGAAGCAGGGGCTGCTATGATGCGTCCAAGAGCCAAGGAATGCAGGCAGCCTCTAGAAGCTGGAAAAGGCAAAGATTCTCCCCGAGAGCCTCCGGAAGAACATAGCCCTGCCTGCCAGTGGAGAAC
This sequence comes from Indri indri, assembly GCA_004363605.1. Classification (NCBI taxonomy): domain Eukaryota; kingdom Metazoa; phylum Chordata; class Mammalia; order Primates; family Indriidae; genus Indri; species Indri indri. The sequence goes on along the minus strand of RJWJ010039227.1, from coordinate 4,303 downwards.
GTAAGAGAATGCATTCGTGTTTTTCACACTACCGGTGTGTGCTCACCTCTTACAGCAGCAACAGAAACTAATCCAACAAGTTGGGTGAGTTTCCATCTGGCCCATGATTTTATGCTTCAACTAGACAGATAGGTATACAGAAATAGAGAAAATAATTTTGTTTCCTATGTTTTCTACACTCATTTGATGTCTTGAGTATATCCATTTGATGCGTAAATGTCTAGTTCATCCGGCTTGACTTCTGTATAGTATTTCCTCCTATGACTCTACCACAGTTTATTTATAGGGGTCTCTAAAATGAGCATTAGGATACTTCTAATTTTTCACAGCAATAAAAATCCTTGCAAATATTTCCTTATACACACATCTCCTTGTGTATATCCACAAAAGGTCCACTGCAATATGTATCTAGAATTTGCAGACTCTGGTTTTACTCCAGCCTCCAGATTACATGATAAAGTTCAAAATCCTTAGCATATGTGCCCAGACTGTTAACAGGGACTATCTCTGGGAAGGGAAGAGGGTTCAGGGGAGGCAAGGGGAGGTAAACTTTCACATTCCCCTTAATCCTTTGATGTTGTTTGGATTTTTTACAGGCATATATTACTACATTAAAAAATAAATGTTATCCAGGCATTTAGCGCTCTAAAATAGAGGTTGAAAACCACTGATCCTCAGGCTGAATTCAAACATTCTTTGTTTGTTCCACATGGGATTTTAAAAATATTGAAATATTCATTTACATTAAATAATTAGGAGATTTCATATAAAAACCCAAAATTCTGAATTGTCTTGAAAAATTAGAAGAGTTGGAAACATGGGACCTGCATTTTCACGTGAAGGTGAAAGATGAAGCTGGGCTTTTCCCACATGAAGAGGAACAAGTGTCCTCTCATTTTGCCATGGTCCCCACCTCTCTCTATTGCCTACCCACATAACTTATTTATTTTATCCTCTGGCCTCCTGTAGGCATTTGAGTTTGCCACTCTAACTAGAGTTGCTGGATAAAAAAAATAGGACTTATAATTAAATTTTAATTTCAGATAAATAACAAATAATTCATTGGTATTAATGTCCCAAATATTGCTGAGTGTCCTGTATTCTTATTTGCTGAATCTGGCAATTCTAGCTATCTCCAGCTCTCAACAGCCTGGCCTCCTCTCATTCCAACTTTATCACTCATTGCTCTCATTTATAGGCCCTGAGTTCTGGCCAAATCAGATTGCAGTTTCCCAAACATATTTGCATTCTTCTCTTGTCTTGGAGATCCTACCTTTGCTGCTTTCTGGTTACCTAAGGTTAAATCAGCACCCTTCAAGACCAAGTTGAAGTCCCAGCTCCTGCAGAAATGTCTCTGCCTTGGGGATCTCAGCTTCCTCCCAATTCCCATTGCACTATTAATAGAACTCACTTATTATTTATCATTTTGAACCGCAGTGTTCCTTATCTTTTCACAGATGTCTCCCCAACTAGATTATAACCTTTGAATTTTTACTTATCCTTGTATCCTTCATGCCTAACAAATGATTTGTACAAGGGAGGTAATTGATAAGAGTGTGCTGATGTAAGGATGATGTGTAAGTTAGCTTTTCATAACAAACCACCCCAAAACTTGAGGATTTAAAATAACTGTCTCAGATAACTGTTTTAGTCAGATTGGGCTGCTATGACAAAATATCATAAACTAGGTGGCTTAAACAATGACTTATTTCTGACAGTTCTAGAAGCTGGGAAGTTCAAGATCAAGGGACCAACAGATGTGGTGTGTGATTCATAGATGATGCCTTCTAGCTGTGTCCTCACGTGGTAGAAGGGATAAGTGAGCTCCCTTGGGCCCATTTTATAAAGACACCATCCCATTCACAAGGGCTTCATGCTGATGGCCTCATCTAATCCTAAGTAGCTCCAAAAGACCCTACTTCCTAATACCACCACATTAGCGGGTAGGGTTTCAACATATGAATTTTGGGGAGACACAGCATTCAGTGTAGTTCATGATTCTGTGGGTTGGTTGTGGTTCTTCTGGTCTGGACTGGTTTGGTTGGGGCTGGATGGTCTAGGAAGGCCTCATTCATACATCCGGGGCCTCATGTGGAATCCTGGGACAGCGGGTGTGGCTGGAGCCTCTTTCCACGTGGTGCTGCTCGTCCTTACAGAGGCAGGAATGGGCTTGTTCACACTGCGGCAGAAGGGCTCCTTCCAGCAAGAGCCTCTGCTTGTGTCTTATTTGCTGTTGTGCCATTGGCCAAAGGTCACATAGCCAAGCCCAGATTCGATGGGTAGAGAAACAGACCACAGCCTTTTGGGAAGAGAGACAAAATCACATTGCCAAGGAGCATGCAGAGAGGCAAGATCAATTGGAGGCTGTTACCGCAACAATCTGACTCAGATGATAATGAGAATCCAGCTCCCATTGTGCTTAGAAATTTCAAAACTCATCTCAATTCAGGAAGTACGCTTGGTCTCTGCATGTCAGTAAAACTGAACTTCTTTTGGTAGGCCAACTCCTTCCCCCCGGGGGCCTTTCCCATGCCGTTTGCTCCGCCTGGAATGCTCCTCCCATCTCTTTGCCAGGCTCATTATTACGTTTCCTTTAAGTCCTTCCTAAAGTCACTTCCTTAAGGAGCCTTTCCTGAATCTCCAGCCCAGGCCAGTTCTCGTGTTCTACACACTCAGAGCTCCATGGTGCTGTGTTAATAGCATTCGCCACCGCCTTCATGGATGACTTTGTTGTGCAGTTGTTTGTTTAGTATCAGTCTCACTCTCTCTCTCAACCGAAATTGCTCCAGGGCGACGACTGAGTCTAGTTCGTTCACTAGTGAATTCCCAGCATCTAGCACCATGCCCAGCATAGAGCAGGTGCTCAGAATTGGAGGAATAAATGAATGAACCTGTGAATGAACGGCCTGCAATGTGCTCATTGTGGGATAGGCCTGTTCAGAAACCTGTCAGAGTAGAAGGCAGGAAAACCGTAACCTGTTGAGGACTGGGTCGCACAAAATGATATGAGAACAACTCAGGACCAAATAGTGAAATACCAGATGCTGGACTGTAAATGCCGGGGGAGATCAGGAGGAAGGGAGCCAGATAGGCCAAGAGGTCACTGAAGGCTTCGCATAGGAGGCAGCACGAGCTAGGTCCAGAGGAGGAATGAGATTTGGATGCAACGAAGTCAGGGAAGGAAGCTAATAAGTTAAGGTCGTGAGTTTGATCCTCCGTAGCTCCCATTATACTCGTACCCTCCTAAGCTATTGATCACAGGACAAAGCAGGCAGGAGAGCAAATGGAGATGGTTCCAGGGAGCCATTCCTGCTGTCGCTGAAACGGCTTCAGAAGGTTCTGGTTCAGAAGAAACTGCAAAGTCAAGCGCATGTAACAAACAGCTCATTCAGAGACCAGATTCCTCTGAGCCATTTAAACAGAACCACAGTAAACATCTGCTTCTACTCGTCTGGAAACATTGTGGTCTGGATGTTCTCTCACTCTTTCTTCTCTTTCGCTTTTAATTATTTATTATGAAAACTTCCAAATACACACAAAGGAAAGAGCACAAGAAACCCCATCACCGACTTCAACACGCATCAGTACTTTGCCATATTTGTGTCACCTCTCTCCCTTCTCAACCTGTTCTCTCTCTCTCTCTCTTTTTTTTCGTTTTTGCTAAAGCTTTTTAGAGCAAATCCTAGCTACCACAACACTCCTAAATACTTCATCTCTAAAAGAAATAAGGACATTTTCTTACATAACCACACCTTTTTCGCACCCAACAAATAAAGCATAATTCCTCGATAATCATTTAATACCCAATGCATATTCAAAATTTCCCGATTGTCTAAAAAAAAGTCTTTCGACAGCTGAATCAGGATCTAAACAAGGTCCTCGCATTAACTTAATTGACATGTCTCTTAAATCTCTTTTAATCTAGACTAGGATGTTCTCTTTTAACTGGGGCTTCTCTTTGCCAACAACCTGCCTCAGCGCTCACGGCCTTTATCTCAGCCCTGGATTGGCGGGGAGCTGAGAGATCAGAGGCAGGAGGAGAGAAGTCAACCTGGGGAGAGGGCGGGAGGGATGGAGTGAGTGGCAGAGTCCTCAGATCTTATGAAAAGAAACTCCTAATCAGCTTCGGGAGAAACAGATTAGAATAAGAGACTCTTAAGAACTGGAGTTGACCTGCACACCCTCCTAACACCTAAGAATGACAAGAATTTACGGAGATTGTTAAGAGGCTGATTCCTGTGGGCAAGAGAGGGAGGGCAAGAGAAAGGAAATCAGGATGAATCTGATGGACAACTTACAAACA
>RJWJ010039226.1:0-14562 GCA_004363605.1 Indri indri | reverse complement strand
TGATCACATGGCAGAAATACTCTCTAGGGATTAGGGGGATGGGGGGCAAATCAACATCTAAAGGACACGGGGAGCACTAAGCGTGGGGAAGGGCATGGCTTTAACCCGCACTTGGGTGAGGCAAAGGCATTAAGTGTAACTATAATGTTTGTACCCTCACAATACCCTGGATTAAAAAAAAAAAAAAAAAGCAGGCATCACTCAGGAGAGCGTTCGCCCCAGAAACGCAGCAGCGATTCCCACTGTGCCCCTCAAGGCGAGGCGCTGGCAGGGAGCCAAGGTGCAGTTTTATAGGCAAAGTGCTCCAGCGGGGCGGGCGCGGGAGCGGTGCCAAGCCGCTGGTGAGCTGCGGGCTGCTGCCCAGCAAAGCGGCTCTGTCCCAGCCTCAGGTAGAGCAGCCTGGACGTTAGGTTGGGTGACACATGCCCCAGGCAATTTTGCAAGTATTTTTTCAGTGAATCTTTTTTTGTAATGAGCCTTTTAATAAATAATGAGCAGGAGTTAGTCACAGGTTAGAATCCCTGAAAATACCTGGAATACAGCTGTGCTATGCTGTGCTTTGATAGGATTTGCAGTGTCTTACGAAAGCTGCAGGGCCTGGCAGGAATATATAGCTGTGCACTGTAGCCGAACGCCCGCCTAGGTTAGGAGAGCCTGGACTCCCAAAGACGGAACTGGAGAGCTTGTCCTGCTTACAGATTAACTGACCTGCGGGACTGCAAACTTCCATGCCATGGTCGAGCATGTGATGTTAATTTTTTTACGTGGCTATGACTGAGAACCGTCCCTAGTCTTATAAAACAAATACCAACAATAAAGCCCACAGGAATGCACCACGAACACTTAAGTTTAAGAGCCCACACCTTCCAGGATGAATTGGTTGCAAATTTCATGTCACAGTAACTGAGTGCTCCAGGCTCCTATATAGAATTGTTCACTCGTTCAGTTAAAAGTTGAGGAACACAGGCCAGACTTGCTGGTTGGAATAATTAATCTATGACCTTTCATTGTGATAGCGATTAAGATGGGAGTTTGGGCGTCCTGGACACAGGGGTCAGAGAACACCACCAGGGCGCCCTGCCTCCTTCACGCAGGGTGCCAGACTGTGACTTCTCCCCGGCAGGTTTCCCCCACGGTGCTCTGCGCAGACTCGGGCCTCGGCCTCGCGTCTCAACTTCCCACACAGGGCCGGCTGTTCGGAGCTGCTTGGTCATCTGCCTGCCTAGCTGTCCCTGGAAAAATGGATGCCACCCTTCCAAATCCTAATCATTATGCACGAAACGGCGTTCGTTGCAAGTTTGAGCCTCAGCTGAGTTATGTGCAGGTATTAAGCTCATTTTATTCTTAAAATATGTGTGCAAATGTTGGCTCTGGTTTTGTGGGTCTTTTTGGTGTGCACCTTTTGTCTTATTTTGAGGCTCTGTCAGTGCCTGCCTGTGACATGCTCCAGATTCCGTGGCCCGCTCAGGGGCCCCCACAACATCTCGTGAGTGTGACCCTCACCCACTGACCCCAGAAGACCCACACACCTTTGTCCTTGAGCTGTTGGACTCCCGGCCCCATGGGCAGCCATGGCACGCCCCCAACCCCAGGGGTTTCAGGCCCTCCAGCGGTTTGGAGGCTCAGCCAGTGCAGAGGCCGGGATGGCTGGGTGGGAAAAGGGAGGCATGAGGGCGACGGATCAGCACGGGGTTCCCTGTCTCCCTCTCTCCCTCCGCAGCCACCTTTACAGAACAGAAGCGGGTGGGGATTGGCTCGATTGGTTTGGTTAGAGTTTAAACACTCAATGAAATGGCCGGCACACCGGTGAGAAAGGTTCAAACCTCAGGAGATGGGCCCTTACGGCTTTATTGCTGGCTCTGGGCCAGAACGAGAACTGGACCCAGGCATGCGGAAGCTGGGTTGAAGAAGAGACGTGAGAGGCCCTTCCCTGCCATCCCTGGAGACCCCACTGTGTCCCTGCCGACAGGCTGCGCTGCTCACGCAGGCTCTGACGCTTCCTGCCTTCGTAAAACACGCTGCCGTCTCCAAGTTAAGAAACTGGCAAATGTTAATAAATAAATGCCTTTTTCTGTCTCAGAATCCACTTCTTCAGACTGCTCCAGACCCGTCACAGGCCTGGCCCGGCAAGCTTTTTATGACCGATTGTCAATCAGACCCAGCTGCGTCCAAAATCCCACACGAATGGGCCCAGCGGGGCTGCTGCCCCGCTTTGGTGTGTAAAATCCACTGTGTGTAAATAATCACACTCCCATTCATCGCTCGAGGATGGTTATTGTATTTCACATGCCGTTAAAAACCCAGAGTGTCAAAGTCATGCTTTACGGCGTCGCCCCAGGCAAATACATCATTGTCAGATGTCTTACTCCAATAAAACCTCTTTATGGGTGATAGATTTTATTTGTGAGTTTATGACAAATATCTGAAACATCAGGTATTCATGCCGTAATCACCTTTTATGGGCTTTCGTTCTCTCCTGTGCTTGGAAAGAATGTGCGCACCTATGCCTGGGATTTAGGAAGGCTGAGGCTTGGATAATGTTTCCTCCGATAGCCTTGGGCTCATTGCTCATTTTCTCTGTGCGGCACCTTTAGAAAACCTACCTCACAAGAATGTGATGATAATTAATTGGGCATTCGTTCTAATGCTCGGAAGATTTGAACGTGTACTGCGTGGCCGTCATTCAACAGCTTTATAAGTTTGGGTCCTTTTTATTGGTTTTTACTGATTGCTTTTTTTTTTTAATTTTATTAATATGTTAAACATAACCCCTAAATGTGAATGTTCCTCCAGCTTTTTCTAGTTTTGAAGAGCAACCTGCCGGTTTGGCAATGGAAATTGACGTGAAAACATGCCAGAATTTGCATTAGTGGGATTCGTTGTATTTCTTTGTTCTTAATACTAGAGGGCGAGAAATCTGCCATGCACAGGCAGCCTTGAAATATATTCTGCAAAACGTTTGCTCTGAGAGATGCTGAGTGGGTGATACGTGTGACTGGGTGGCCAACACACACTAGCACAGTCCGGGGTGTGGAGGAGCGGGTGCGTTTCCACAGGGTGCAGCAAGGACCCTCCCGGCAGCTGCTAAAGGGGGGTGCGGTCTCTGAGAAGGGAGACCTCCATGGCGCGGACTGTCTTTCCGTGCCGGGGTGAGGTCGGGTCCCCGACAGCCGAGAGTGGAGAGGGCCATGCTTCCTCCTTTCCTTTCCCTCTGGAAGCATTGGCCACAGGACAGTGCAGCAGACACCGTCATAGAGGTCACTGGGTTTCTCGAAAGCAGACCCTCCCGAGACAGGGGACAGCATGTTTCATTTGCATGCTCAATTCTTGGGTGAATCAGGCCTGCAGGCAAGGCAGGGAGGTTTCTAGAAGGTGTCACAATGGTTTCTGAATCTAGTTCTACCCATGCACCTGCTGTATAATCTCGAGCACATTTCGTGAGCGGTCGGCATCGTCGGCTGCATCCTCACCAGTTGCATAAAGAAAATACTTTCTCTTCTGGTTTTAAAATGAGAATAGAATGTGCTTAAATGTCAAATTATATATTATGAATAGAGGCAGGGAGAAAGTTAATTTTCCTAGGAAGTTGCACCCTCTAACGTGAGAAGGGGTGTTTAAAAGGCTTATGCGTTGCATGAAGGTAAGTTAATAATTAGAGTTGGATGCAGCTCAAGATACAATATCTTGCAGAAATATTAGTAACTGCACACTTTGGTTCCATACTCAGCACATTGCCCCATTGGCTAACAAGCTTTCCGATTCCACTGCAGGGAAGGCACGCGTGTACCTAGCCAACGATGCTCTTCTTTCCAAACCATTCACTTCCGAGTTAGATATTTACAGTGTATTTCTAAATAGTCTAAATTTGACATGCAAAAGAAGTAATGGTGACACCTAACTGGGCCTGCACTTGATACACATTTGAAAGTAAACCTCATTTGGTTGAACTCCAAACGGCAAAACACCAACGGTAAAACTCAAACGGATTTGCAATGTTTAATCTGGAAAGCATTCAGCCATTGTGAAACCCGTCAGCATCGCTAAATGAAAAGTACCACAGACTCAGACATGAGGTAATAAAGGCACCCAGTGATGAGCTCAGGCGAGGTGTATAATGTCTGCAAAAAATGAAAATTTGCCGCAGCTATTTAATTCTCATAACATTTTAGCTATGGATTAGGAAATGATCAACATTTTTAAAGGCCCAACAAGTTTTCATTATATTTTGCCTCTGCTTTTTTTCCATGCTGATATCATAGCAATTGAGCTACGTTATTTATTTTTTAAAAGTAAGGTTTTAAGTTTTACTATATAGGGTGGAACTGCGCACGTTGACACTATCCACCAATTAATTTCCTGAGACCTATTATTTGCTGGTTAAAATGTAAAATAAAGAAATTTAAAAGCCGTTTATTGTAAGGAGCTCTGCAATGTGTTTTAGGGAATGGAAGTCAGTTCGCAATTAATAACAGGTAGAAAGCAGTGTGTACACGGCCAATTCAGACATACAAACAAAGCCCCCACGCTGTAAAACAGAAGTGCGGTGCATGGAATCCACAGGGTGGTAAGTTAAGGGTGAAATGAGCTAGACAAAGTCTCATTGCCACGGGCTTGCGCTGCTGCCAGGACTGATGCTGGGGCTGAGACACAGAAGATGGGAGTGGCACGACAGGGAGGAGTTGCTGCCACAAACTCCGCGAACCCTGCCCTGGGCACCGCCTGCCACCACGGCTTGCAAGCAACCGGAGCACGACAAAATGCCCAGCACCAAATGGGCTGCCCTGCGTCCAACTTAGGCTTGGTTTCTCGACGCTGGTCACGTAAAATTATTTTTGATGAAGCTGAGTGGGGAAGAAGAGAATTCACGTCGAGGAAGGAAACCAGGCTGAACTGAAGAAGGTGTGCTCCGTCTCGGCGCCCCGTGTGGAGGCTGACGGATGCTCTGAGACTCAGGAATGCTTTGGATCCCGTCTGGGAAGCTCACTCGGTGGACCCTAATGGGAGGGTCTCCTTGTCGGTGCTTCTGTGCACCAGCTCCTGCCCCTCGGCCTGTGCCCCGGTTCTAGGGCCTGCTTCTCCAGGCCCGGTCCACCTGCATCTGCGGGGGCAGTGTGCGGCCACCACAGAACGAGCGTCAGAGTTTATTTTTGCAGCTTTCTAGGCTTAGAGAATGTGGTGTCACCATGAAAGAGTACATTCTATTCTCGCCATTAAAACGATACAAAAAACATTCTAAAAGAACTAAAAGGCAAGGTCTATTTGTAAAGGAACTGTGGGATAGCACAGCCCAACAGGCATCTTGGAGTCGGGATGCGCCGTGGCTCAAAAACATCACTAGGGGGAAATAATATGCAAAGACGTGTGTCTGTGTCGTAAACAAATGCCCTTTTGTTTGGAGAGATATTCAGATTTTTTTTTCTTTGCTCAAAGACCTATCAGAAAATAAGCAAATAAAAAAAAAACTAAAAGAAATTCAATCTTGTTTTTCTCAAGAATCCCATTGAGAAATGCGACCTTGAGAAATCACAATTTGAGCTTGAAGCCGCGCTTTCTCCTAGGGAGTCCCCCGAAGGTAGCCCTTGCCGGGGCAGAGGTGTGCCCACCTGCGCGCATTGTAGACAACTGAGCAGCAGTGGAAGGCCCATCTTCCATCACCAGCGAGAAGAGAGCGTGGGAAGCAGAGAGTCGTAAAATTATGACTTCTTTCCAGAAGCACTGGATTGAGAAATAACTATTAGGAAAGGTAAGCGAATAGTCCTGGTAGCGCTCACCCTGTGTGGTATTTGGCCTCACCAACATTTTGGCCTGTTTATAAGCGTATAAATGTGGCATAGCGTCGTGCCAGAGGATGGAGTCCAGATGTAACACAACACACCTTTTCTTTGTTAGGTTGCAGTCAATCACCCCACTTCATTTTTTTCTCCAAGAGGTCAGTGCGAGTACCATCTACTGATTGTGGCTTCAGGGTATGAGGCTGCAGGTTCTGGCCAGCTCACAAAATAAATACCTGCAAAATAAGACGCAGCACAGTGTCTATATCCCCACATTATGGAGAGGATGGCTGTGCACGTGCAAAGAAGCTGTTACTGGCTTTGCTTTGGAACGTGGACGTGGGACTTTGCAAAGGGATTAAATGTTGTGCCCTTAGGAGGGTAAGTGTCCCATGGGGGAAACATGGGATTTAGGGTTAGGGACTGGTTGCTTCATGCCCAGGCCACCTCCACCAACAGGGGGGCAAGCAACACCACTGTCATGGTGAACTGTGCCCAGGAATCTTCGTTGCATTACTCGCATGAAACGTGACAGTGCCCCGTCGGCCACGGAGCACAGTGTGACTATTTCTAGAGGCCTATTTCTTAAAAAAAATAACAAAAATTTCCAGGCTGAGTCATAACAGTGGATAACTTCACTGAATCAATAGATACTTACTGGAGTACATATAGGTATATTCTCAGATGTATTAATACAAGAGAAACGGTTTTATGGGCAAAGCTCCAAGTTGCAAAATCCAGGTTCGACTCTGTGGCCGCAGTGAATATTGTTACAGGCTTTCGGTGGGATTTGATTCGAAAATTCTTACAGTATAACGAGGAGTTTACAGCCATTCTTCCATTCCCTGACAGTGTGATCTGGGAAAACACATAACCCGGTGTGACTGGGGAGATGGCTCGGGCAGCCTTCCTGGATGCTAGATCATTCCCCTGTAACTCTCGGTTCACTGGGACAGGAGAGTACTGTCTTCCTACATGTTTATGTTTATGGAGATGAAATATCATAATTCACTTATTTAGTAACAGAGAGCTAATACAAAAAAAAGTGGGCAAATATGTTAATTACTCAGGAAAAAAAATCTATATGTGCATATGAATGAAAACCATTATTGTAAAAATCTCAATGCTCTAAGTTGCTCCCTTTTTCATAAACTGTGTGTAGTAAAGTATTTAAATCATTAAAATGTTATTGAAGCAGAATAGGAACAAAACGTTGCATTTGGTTAATTATAATCACAGAAGCAAAATACAAAATACATTTGACTCAAATGAATTGTTAAAATTCTCTAAATACAATTATTATAGAACTGTTCAGAGTGACTCAGCAATATTTTCATTAACCGATAACTTGCAAAAGCTTTTTTAGCTTGATAAAAACTCCTTATATTCAACTTAAGAAATGATGTATATACATGTTCAGAAGATTACATTGTAGCTTTTAAAATGTCTGGCAAATTCAAAACAAGCGTTAAAAAAAACAGTGGAAACAAACTAGTTGTTTTTAGGTGAAACTACTTAAAATAAAATTAGGAGTTATTTAACCAGAAAAAATTATCTTGTAGAGACTCTTTGCTGCACGGTATTGGCATTAGACAATCTAATCCTAGCTGAGCATCAAAACGGTCTCTTCTTGGCCACTCCCGTGGTCTGGAATTGTTTTCAGAATAACAGGAAAAGGGAGGAAAGTTGAGCTGAAAAACCCATCTGCTTCTAATTCAACATTTCCAATAAACTCTTGTGCACCAACTCCAAAAAAAGAAAGCCAAATTAAAATACTAATTTGAGAGCGCAAGCGGAAAGGCACTCTGAAAGATGAAGCCTTCTTTCCTCTAGAACACACTTTCTCATCGTTCTTGGGGGTCCTGCCACCGTGTATCCGACCAAGAGGGCAGCTGAGGAGGGGAGACTGTTTTTAAATTGAATATTCCAGTTGGTCTGAGAAAGGCATCATTCATAATGTCTTGTTAAAATTCCATCTAACCTGGAATGAAGTGCCTTTTTATCAGGCATCCCATTTGAAGGTTTTTTTATATCATTGGTGTTTTGAGGGAACCCTCTGACCCTTTGTTTGGGGGTCTCCCCTCACGTGACGTGGCTGTCTCTCCAAGGACAGTCAGTCCTGACACTGTCTGTCTGTCTAAACTCAGGCTCTGGGCTGGCCTCGTACCAGAGTTGGTGCCTAATTTTACTGTGAGATGAGGGTATGGAGATGGGGACCGAGATTAACTCAGAAACATAACAGAAAATCGAGGTCTCTGTAGCTGCTGCTGTTCTTGCTCCTGTCTCTCAGACATTTGGTTTCAGGCAATCCTCCATCATGCACAGAATGAAGGGAAAGATTTATTTCTTCACTACGGCTTGCGATTTTTTGAGCCTAACCTAATACTTACGTGTTTTTGGTAGACGTATGAGATTTCAAATACCAGTGTCATTTGCAAGGAGATGAGGTTGCCAGCATGACATAAAGATTTTACCTATTTATTTATGTACAATACTGATTGTTATACATATATTCAGTAGTGAGCATTAATTTACTTGTGCAGAAGAAGAGAAAACAGTCAAGATTTAAGCAGCAAGCAAGCCTAAAGAAAGGTTTAAATGAAACAAACAAACAAGCGAGAACCACTTTGATTTCACTAGCACAGAGGAATTACGTTTTTTTAGGTTTGGTATCTAAATCGACAGAGTAAAGGGGTTTGAGTAGCGTAATGAACCTTGAGTTCTTCAATTAAGTGAAGAGCAAATTGTATTTTAAGTTATAGTTGAGAAATGAATATTTGGACAATATTCTTGAAGAGTTTAAATGCATAAGAAAGGGCTGAGTCAGTCATGAATTAAATATAATATAGATTAGCTTTGCGGGGGGTGCGGTTCAAGTCCGGTTGATATTATTGAAGGCAAAATAAAATACGGAGCCAGGTCTCTAAATTAAACATTTTGTTTTGGAATCACAGAATTGCAATTCAGGGCATACATATAGACTGGGTGTTCTTCAGGATGTCCAAAGAGTAGGTTGGGGGTTTTATTATAAAGAGACATGTTACCTGTTGTTTTGAAAGAAAGCTTACAGGCACGGGAGAAGCTTTCGGGGGCTGTGATTGGTGAGAGACGGCAGCAGGTAAAACCAGTCATAGAGTCACGCAGGTTCTTCAGAGCTACCAGGTAAAACTGGATTACAGTAGGGTTACAGGAGGCTGTTTGGGAGCTGGGCTTGTGGAAAATTCAATTTTTGGAGCAGGTGCTACATGCCCTGAGCACTTTCCCCCTCCCAGTCCCTGGACTCCGATTTAGTTGGCTATGACAAGAACGACCCAATTCACATAATCAACTTCCACAACATTATTTCACATGCCGTGGTATTGGGAAGGCACAGTTCCAACATGGGTCGTTATTGAATAGCTTTCCAAATGCCGTTGTGCAACTCAAAGTGCCCAAAACGTAACCACATCCGTTCAGATCCTGACATAGCAGGGCAAGACTAGACCTGGTGCCAGTCGGACCTCCCCAGTGCTGGCCTGTTGAGTTTCACTATAATTTAAAACAATATTCTCATAGTTTTCTGATCATTAAAAATAATGGATTTGTTGAAGAAAATTTGGGAAGAAAGAAACTAATACAAAGATGAAAATAAAAGTCACTACAATTTCTTCTACTATGATACCGTTAATGTTCAGGCATATTTCTTCCAATTTTTATATCTGTTTCTAAATACATACAGATACATACCTGAACATATTTTTAAGAAAATTTTCTATATATTGCATCGTAGTTTGGTTTTTTACTTTTTTGTTTTTTTCTTATTTAATAGTATATGATCATCAGTTTTCCATGTTATTTTCCTTGAAAACAATGGCTATATAATATACTATTGGTTTACTATTGTTTAATCATCATTACACTGTAAATTTCTTAATACTATTTAAAATATTTAAAACATTTTTAATATAGATTGTACTAAAATGAATACCCTTTTAGATACAAGGGTAGCTATAGATACAAATGCAGACAGATAAATATGTGGTTGACGTCCAAAAGAGAAGTTAGTAGAAATGAGTTAGGAGGAAAAGTATAACAAATTTAATATAATTTAAACACATTCCAAGTTCCTTCAAGAAAATAGTACATAAATTTCTCAATGCCCAGCCTTCATTTCTTGTTGTCGAATGCCACTTGGTGTCATTTTATGTTTTCCTGTTCTTGTTTGGAATGAAATTAATTTTTTGCTTTTTCTTCTAAATTATTTTTAAATTTACACAAAACATTGAATGCTTCTGAATGAAGCTTGGCCCCATTTCCACTTCAAATTTTACAATGTAGAACACATTATGTACATTTAACATAAAACACGAGTAAACTATAGAGTTTTATCTTCCATATAATACAAAAATATTTTTATAACATAAGTAATGTCATCCCAAGTATCATCTTTAGTATAGAATGCTAAAACTGGCAATGTGTTTTAAAGATTTCTGGCATTTATATTATATTTGTGTAAGATATTGCTGAATACCATATCTCGTTTTTTCTTTCTAAACTGAAATAACATGAAATCCTGTTTTGAAAACAAACTATACGTTTTTCATGAGTTAAGCAGTATTTACCGTCTAAGAAATCTAACTTTAATTAATTAGAATCATCAAATAATTATTTTCATATGTTTTAAAAACCTAAGAAAAAACATGCCTTGACTTCAAAATTGGCAGTGCATAGAGATTTTCAATTTTTCTTCCTTTTTAAAAAATCAGTTACATATTTGAAAGCAATTCATAAGCCCCCATGGGTTTTTGGAAAGTGCTTTTATGATTGTGTAAGAAAATGTTCTCTGTGTCAGTAATAAATGGCAGTCATGGAATTTTGGCAGCAAATGTTTTAGCTGTCCATGAGAAATGGATGAATATTTCTCCCCTTAGATTAGTTCATGCTATACTATGTTACTGGGGAGAATGGTAATGGAATTCCTCTTCTGGGCTTGTCGTGTATAAAATATCCTATCCCTTCCATGGCATTAAACGGATGATGAGATCAGACAGTATTTAAGAAGAGTGGCTTCAGAGACTTCAAAGGGAAATACAGTCATCATGGTGACACTTTAAAAAGTCCCCTTTTCTGGAGCCAGCTCTGCTCCACCTCGAAGAACAGTGTTTGCACAGCAGACCTGGAGATGTTTGGTTTTGAATGACAAAGTGTCTAATAATTTGTCCAGGGCAAATTTTCCCCCAAAAGAAAACAATGTAACTACAGAGACAAGCATAGCCGTGCAATTAATATGCAATAATTCTGAAGGTTTAAAAAAGGCGACCACTTGTACTTGGCCAACAATGCTGAAACATGTCTTGGCACCTTGGCACCAGTTTTCTTTCTCTGAAACCTTTACCAACCCTTCTCCTTAGAGGAGCACGGTAGGTCTGCCCTGCTCTACCCTAGACCGAGGCGGGTAACTTTGAAAACTGGCCGTGTAGCTCTGGGAAACAATGTGCCACAGCTGGCTCAGTTGTTCTAGTGACACTCAGGCACATACACACATGTGTGGACAGATGCACATACATGCGCACACATGTGTGCACATATACACGCATGCACACAGTCAAAGGCAGGCAGGCCATTTCATGTCACTTCCTTTTAGACCCCTAGAGATGTATTTCTTTTCTTTCTGCACAGTTTGGCTTCTTCATCAAAATATTTTTAACAGCAAATTTATGATGGTCTTTTTTTTAAAGTTGCTTTAAAAAAATATCAGTTCCCCATTCGCTTTAATCTGGTGGTTCTTCGGGAACGAATGGGTGAGGCACGCTGTGTCTCCTCTCCTGCCGATTGCTCTTGGACTCTCTGATCCGTGCACCAAGGAATTGGCCAAGCCGGTGACAGTTCTCTCTTCCGCTGAGAATAAGAGTTCGGTCACCCAGCATCCGTGTGGTCTCGCGGCTTTCACCAACCAGTGGGAGGGGAACGCGGAGAACACACACGATGCCACGGCTCGGCGTGTGTTCGGTGAATGGCGTCCTGGTCGGCCGCACGTTGGTTTAATTTTCCTCCTGCTCTGAGATGTCTGCCTCTGAACCAGCAGAACCACCACGGGCCCTTCGTGTCCTCAGACCAGCAGCGCCTGCCGCGCTGGACGAGCCTGTTCGTTTTCTTGATCCGGGGGTCTCTGTCTCCCTCACTCCATCTGCTGAACTGGGGTCCGCGTGGACACTTCTTTCAGATGCCCCGGTCACGCTTCCAGCGGCAGAGGAAGCTGAGCGGGGCCGGGTGAAGCTGTTCTCTCTGTCCTCTCAGGGACGGGCCTCACCTTCCCTGCGTTTCCTTCCACACCGAGGTCGGTGCGATAACGCGGTTCTCCTCCGAGGCTTCCAGGTGGTCCGCGCACTTCAGGCCAGTGGCGCTCAAACCGTTGGCACATTGTAACCCCCGTGTCCGAGGCCATGCCTGGGACAAGGACACAACACGCGTGTCCGCGTTGGTCCTCAGTGTCCACACACGCCAGATCTGCAGTCAGACAGCCCTGGCCTGACGTTCCTGCTCTGTCACTTCTGAACGGCATCATTTTGCCACGATGTGATGACTCTCTGTAAGAACGGGTCTTCCACCTTGCAAATGGGAATAGTAGCTTCACGGGATTGTAATGAAATGTGAAAGACCCACAGCGAGGGAGAATGAGTGGGGAGACACATTTTCAAAACCAGCGTATGCAGGCGGAGTTTCTGTGAATTCTCCACCCGTGGGCTTGCACCAGGCACACGGGCCTGCAAGAATATTATCTGAAAGACGTAAGGGCGGAGGACTGGAGCCTCTCACAGAGCTTAGGGAAAGAAAAAAGAAACAAATGTGTTGTTTTCACTGGGTTTTTGACAAAATCACTTTGGACAAGGCGTGAAGGTGACATGGGGCAGACAGAAAGCAAAATTGTTCTTTTTCTCGGTTCTTAAATCTTCCCCACCAGAGAGAACAGCCTCTTGGACTAGTGAGGTTAACCTGTCGGGATGGGTCGGGGTCAGGGCTGGTACCTACACGTGTAAATGAGCACCGGGCTCCGTGCCGCTGAAGCACCTCTGAGTGCGGCGGGAAAGCCCTGAGAGCTCTTTGTGAGAGGAAGAGGAGACCCGCCACGCACTGGGTATTTCCTGATTCTCAAGGAAACATTATATCGAGCCTGGACAAAATTCTACAACAGTTTATAGGGCACATAAAACAGTTTATTGGGGTTTGTAACATTGGATGGTTTCGCTAGGAATGCATGCAGAGCTATCATTCTTTTCACACAGCAATACCAGAAACACAAGGGTAAGCTCACGAGCATATTGTTCTTGGATTCCGCCATGATGTTTAGCTCCGATCCAGGGAGCGTGGGGCGTGGCTCCTGGTTCCCCTCCACCGGCAGGGACCGGTGGGAGGGGAGGAAGGGGCTCTGTCGGAGCGACCTAACCCTGACAATTCCAGGCTGGTGCCTGCTTTGTGTCAAAGTGCTCTGACTTGGTGTAGGGATAGGGCATCAGAAGTGTCTGGGATGGCGATGACCCCGCCACTGTAGCAGGGCAGTCTCCAGGGGAAAGCATTTCAGGGAGGAGGGAGCAACCATGCCCTGGGAAGCTGTGAAAGGAAGTGTGTGCTGGATGTGGCCATAGTAAGTTTGGTAAGATCCGTTGCAGGTTAG
The DNA here is from genome assembly GCA_004363605.1 of Indri indri. Classification (NCBI taxonomy): domain Eukaryota; kingdom Metazoa; phylum Chordata; class Mammalia; order Primates; family Indriidae; genus Indri; species Indri indri. Next base: position 1,140 of record RJWJ010039226.1, on the reverse strand, counting down.
CACGGCAGGAGGTGCCGCGTGACACAGGGTAAGGAGCGAGAGGAGACGTCCAGGTGACAATGGCTGAATGAACACAAATGTCTACTTTTTCTCCCATCTGAAACAAAACAAACAATTCTACAGGGATTTTGTTAGAGACACAAACCCACAATTCGTGTTGAAGGCAAAAATGTCAGCCTGCTTTTGACAGCCGCAGAGCAAGCACAGGCCGGTGACCGCAGACCCAGGAAAGCAGAATCCAGACCTGGCCGTGGGAGAAATACTGAGCTAGTTATTGATTATGATCAGAAAACAAGGAGATCACCAGATAGCTGAGAAAAAGCATCTAACATGAAACAAACTGAGACAGAAACAAAAACAAAAATGCAAGCAACGGCAAACGGAAAGTGAGGACCCCTTGAAAGAAACAGAGATTATTCAGGGAGAAGAAAATTCTCAAACATAAACAAACAAATCATTAATATCCTCAGAGATGAAAGAAAATATTGCATCTGGGAAGCAAGAGCAAGTGAGATACACACCCACACACACATAGATGAAATATTCAGAGACCAAAAAATAGCACTTAGAAATTAAAAAGAAGATTTAAAACAGATAATCACAAGAGTGTTTGGAAGTTATATTAAGGAAATCCACCAAAAAGAGCAGCTATACAGAAGAAAGGGATAAGGAAAGAAAAAAAAAGTAAAAAAGAAAAGATGGTGAAGAAGTCTAGAGGGTGCAGCTTCGAGCTGATAAAAATACTAGACAAGAACAAGAAGAGAAAACGCAGAGTGAGGAAACCTCAGAGGAATACTTCAGTAACATTTCCCAGAATGGACGGATTTCTAGAGAAAAAGGACCCAATGAGAGCCCGCAGCAAGAGATAAAAACAGACCTACATCACGGAATTCCGTCGTGAAGCTTCTGCGTAAACACACAAAGAGAGGACCAAGCAGACTTCCGGAGAGAAAAACTGAAGCTGAAACTGGATCGTGGATGGAGATCAAAGATGGGATGGTTTGACAGCAACTCGGAAAGCTGGGAAACAACGGGAAATCCCTTCCCGACCCCAAAATAACAGGATTTCTGAGATAGATCCTGTCCTAGCTCATTCATTGTGAATGCTAAGACAGCTCAGAAATACTAATTTTTTAGGCA
>RJWJ010039225.1:0-14559 GCA_004363605.1 Indri indri | reverse complement strand
ATGGTTTTTACTTATACAGGAAAGATTTTATTCTGACTTTTCAGAAGTCAATATTTGATTGTCACTTCTTTGTATTTTACTTTCTATAATAAACCACATGAAATCGGATTCATTCATCTTTATAATTAATAGACAAATTTTCTGACACTACATTTAATAAATTATAATAATAGAGACATCTTACTTGTATAGGTGAGATTCCAAGGAAGGACAGATAATCTAGTGTAAAATGATAAAGGGAGCTCACAGAGATATACATCAGACAAGTCAAACGCTTCTTGGTTCAGTGAAGGCTCTTGATAAAATTATTTAACACATAGTTTTAAAAGTTTTATAGAAAAATGTTTTTGCTCTGATTTATATAGAAACTGTGATTCAGTGATACATTATACATTGTTTGATTTATTTCTTTTAAAATTAGCAGTATATTAGGCTGAAAATGGAGAGCCAATAGAAGTGTTGACATAATTTATATAGGCTGCAAATGTTAAGTGTTTTATTCATTGTAGGAATAAATCTATCCCTTTGTTTAAAACTATCAATTAAGTTGATGGCTAAAATGCATTAAAATAGATGTATAGCATGCTATTCAAGACAAGCAAATGGCCCATCTATCACTACTAAGTAAATGATTGTGAGAAAAAAATGATATGGAAAAGATGGCACTTTAGCTTTCAATTTACATTAAATTAGAAGCAAAGTATATGGTTCACATATTGTGAACACTAAGCAATAAGCCCCTAAAAATGTTCCTAAAGTTCTAAGACATGTTTTCTTAACTAACTTTGCTATTTTAATTAGCAATTCTATAGAATCTTAATTTGTATAAATACATGTGAAGCAAAAATATAAAAAGGAAGCAACAAAATCCAATTAATAATATTTTCAGTTAAAGTAATATAGAAAGGACTATGTATTTGTGTCTTGTAGAATTACTCTCCTTTGTTTTAACTGTTTATAAGGCTTCCACCAACTGGTAGAAGTCATGATAAAATAAACATTAAAATCTATAAATAATTTAACCAAAAAGTGATTGTTCTCACAATTTTAGAGAAGACATTTAGATTCAGGGCAAGTAACTATCAATCCTTAGTCAATAGACACTTTTCCAGTCAACATTTCAACTCAAATCTGTATCATTCCAAAACACATACACATTCCCAAATGTCCCAATGTCTCATGGAAAACCATCTTGGAGTTAAATCGTTGATAAGATTAGCAATTTAATTGAAGCCATAACAGAAAGAAAATATTTTTTGCACAAAATGAATTATTTCTGAAAATAATGTCTCATTTCCCCTAAATTTACTAGCTGTCATTTTAAATAAATGAAAATCATGACGTTATTTAACTACAGAAAATATTTCAATTTACCTAAATAGTATCTATTCTCTTTTATGTTTTAAAATAAAAAGATTTGACCATAATACTATACAAGTTTTCTTCTTTATACTAAGGCTTGATTCTTCTTTCCAACTATATTGCCGTGATTTTGTAAAAAATAAAATTAGCACTGGTAAGAAGACTTTTATTTTTGAATCCAGATTTCCATTTCTATTTCCCCTTTGCTCTTGTTTTTTCTCCTCCTTATTCATCTCTTTAACTTTTTTCTTCATATTATTCCGCTTTCCAAACATGTTAAGAACAAAGAAGTATTTTAAATAAGGAATATATAAAACTGTCATATTATTGGTTTGGAGATTTTTGATTCCAGCAGATTTTAATATAGACTTGCTTGAGATATGGTGTTAGATTCATATTGAAATATTTAAAGACACGTTATTTATTGTCACCTTTAAAACTCACACTTCCATTGGGCGGTTGTTTTGCTGTGACTACTCATAAGAATATTTTTCTAGGGAACCAAAATATCACTTTCTGTAACTTCATCCATTGATAATGTGCATGTAGTTCTGTCAGCTGTATTGACATCAAATACGTGCTATATTGTACAACTGTTCAAAACCTTTGCTACTTCCCCTGAGGAAGGATTATCCTGTCGTATCCTATCAATGTCAAGGCTGTCAGTATGATTTGCTGTGACTGTCTTTGCATGAGGATCATATTTCCATCTCTGCCCTATTATCTCAGACTTCGTTTGGGATTTGTGGTGATCTACCCAGAAAGAAATTATACATCTCTGAATTTCGAAATCAGGAGAGGACATATAACTCATTTTGATCAATGAAATTAGTGTGGAAGTGATATGTGTCATTTCTGAAGTTTTAAAAGCCAAATCTCAGTTAACCTTATCCTTTTGTTCCCTCTTCCAAACAAAGGGCAGGCTCTGGCAAGAGTCTGCTTCTTCAGCCCAAACCTGGTGGGAAGATAACATTGAGCAGAGACGTATTTTTCACACAATGAACATTTAGCATGAGAAAGAAACAAATTTGATTTTCATAAACCATTATGATTTTGATTTGTTTATTAGCACAACATAGTATATTCTATTCAGACTAATTGTTGTAACTAAAATTTCTTAAATCAAATATGGAAAAAAAAAGAACTAGTTAAAATATAAATTTCAGTGTGGCTCAAGATTTTTTATGATGTAGCAGTGGTGGAATCTACTTTATCCCGAGGGTCAGATGTTTTATATGACAGTACCCACATGGTGAGTTGTAAATATTTGAGCAAAAAAATTATCTAGAAATTTGACTCTATGGCATTCTGATTGATTTTGTTTTCAGGTTGCAATCGCTTTTGTTGGTACTATAAAGTCAGATATAATGGCCCTATAAATAAATATAATTTCAATCAAAATTATTTTGGGGATTACATTAATCAAGGTTCTCTGAGAAACAGAACCTATATGTATAATATATATGTAACTATCATATATAATATATATACATATATCATACATAATATATATGCATATATATGTAAAGTGATATATTATAAGGAATTGGCACATAATGATGTTGGCTGGCAAGTCCAAAATCTTCCATGTGGGCCAGCACGTTGGAAATTTAGGACAGCCAATGGTGCACAGCAAGGTGGAGACTAGGAAAAGTCAGTGATGTAGGTAAAATTTGAGTACAGTCTGCTGTAGACTTCCCTCTTCATAAGAGGTTGGTCTTTTTTTTTTTTTTTCCCGTTTAGGTCTTCAACTGATTGCATGAGCTTTACCTATAACATGAAGAGGAATCTCTTACTCAGAGTTCACCAATTTAAATGTTTATTTAATCCAGAGATACACTCTTAATCGACACATAAAATTAACTATCATGCGGATATATCTACTTATATAGGTAGATGGATAAACAGTGCAAGCTGTACTGATTTCTACTGATTTTGTGAAGAGATTATTTCACTTTTGATTTGGGCAAACATTTAAATTTTTTTACCTAATTATTCAAAATCATAAGTTTGTATATACGACACTGCTTTTTAAATTTATTTATATCATTTGTTTATTTTTTTATTTCAGAGTATTACAGGGGCAAAAATGCTTTGGTTACATAAATTGTCCTTGCATTGCCCAAGTAAGAGCTACAAGTGTGCCCATCCCCCAGACAGCATGCACCGCACCCGTTAGGTGTGAGTTTGCCTATCCCTGCCTCCCCCTCCCACCTACCCAACACTCTATGAATGTTATTTCCCATGTGTGCACATTGGTGTTGATAGATTAGTACCAATTTAACGGTGAGTGCATGCGGTGTTTGCTTTTCCATTCTTATGATACTTTACTTAGAAGAATGGGCTCCAGCTCCAATCCAGGATAATACAACATGTAGTTCACCTTTTTAATAGCTGAGTAGTACTCCATGCTTTGCATATACCTCATTTTATCAATTCACTCATACGTTGACAGACACTTGGGTTATTTCCACATCTTTGCAATTGTGAATTGTGCTCCTATAAACATTCAAGTACAGATATCTTTTTTATAGAGTGTCTTTTTTTTCCTTTGGGTAAATACCCCGTAGCGGGATTGTTAGATCAAATGGTAGTACTACTTTTAGTTGTTTGAGGATCTCCATACTCCTTTCCACAGAGGTTGCACTAGTTTGCAGTCCCACCAGCAGTGCATGAGTGTTCCCATCTCTCCACATTCATGCCAATGTTAATTGTTTTGGGACTTTTTGATAAAAGCCATTCTCGCTGTAGTTAATTGATATCTCATTATGGTTTTGATTTGCATTGCCCAGATGATTAGAGATATTTAGCAGTTTTCCATGTTTACTGGCCATTAGTCTATCTTCTTTTGGAAAAGTTTCTTTTCATGTTCTTTGCCCACTTTTTAATGGGGTTGAGTATCTACAACAAGCCAATTTAATAGACCATACTAGAGAGATAGTCTTCACTGGGGAGGAAAAGCACTGTTAGGTAATCTAACTTGTGTAATATTTTTAATTACTATGTAACTTAATTAGTTTATTTCTTTCTTTTACATTAGTCACAATTCTTTGAACAGTTTTTTCTAAATTGGCCAAAAATGTCTCATCTTTAAAATTATGATTTTATTTTCTTAAATAACTTAAAACTAATTGAAAACAAATTCTACATTCACTGATTTCAAAAATACATAATTGAGTCACAATTTATTTTATTCATTCGAAGATAATACAATTTGTGTGTTCAGTAAATTTACACTTGATTTCAGCCAAATGAGAAATGGCGTGTTGAGTGAATTTATCAATGCTTAATTAGTCATGAAAGCATTTCAACTATCAAATAAGATTTGTTGTGGTGGTGACGGTGATGACTATGATGAGAATGTTTTTGGTTTTGTTTTTACCTGTTTGTTGTTTTGTGTTTTGCTTTTGTTTTATTTTCCTGACTACAACCTTAAAAATAATTCTCATTACCTTATATTTTATATTAACAACAATAATAATTGATGACAGACATAGGAAACACAATTGAAATCTCCTTAATAAAGTACCTTAGAAATAGCTTTGCATAGTACCTCTTATGTTGCTACTATTTAACAAATAACTGCTAAATATTCATAAGTTATAATGCATTCTACCATATTTGGAGATAATTGAAACATGTTTAAAATTTTATGCTTGAATCATGACTTGAGAAAAAATATCAGGGTTCAAAGTTTGTTTTATAGTCGAAAGATTGTTTTGCTCTTACCTAGGTTAATTATGTAGGTATACATTTCTAGATTAAGACTCTCATTACCCTGGGTTTGTTCAAAGCAAAAACTGAAACAAAAACGTAATTCCTGTTAGCAGGTCAGAGACTGGGGAGGTAAAACCAAGAAGGAAGAAAAAAAATACAAAGCTGATTATTAAGTTGGCTATTCCTATGGGAGACTGGTGCTTGATTCACCTGAAAAATGAATCCAAACAGTTATTTCCAAGGACGTTATATACTGCCTCCACAATCTAAAGATATAGAGCAAGAATTGAATGCTTCTTTCTTACTATTATGGAGTAGAAGGTAAAATCCCCCTAGATCTACAGGGGAGGTTCTATTAATAACATGCCACATATAATTAGATTTCTAAACTTTACTAGTATGGCACATGTCTAAATCCTCTGATGGCTTATCTTCACTAGTAAGTTATCCAGGTTAATTACGAGTTCCTAATCAATAGGTATAATTAGCCTGATATCATAATTTTACTGAGAAGCAGTGAGATATTCCGCACAAGATCCTTGTGTTCTATATTATGATAAAGAGCAAAGTCTTAAGAAAGGAGTTTGGAGATGTCCTCTTCTTCCTTTGTAAAATAAGATAGGCTTGCTTTTTCCTATTGATGGGGTTTGAGAAGAGGCTGTAGTCATTTTTTCTAGTGTAATTTCTCATTATTGTTCAAATTGGGTTGTTCCTATTTCTATATCTTCAAATTCATTGTGTTTGAAGATTTTTCCTTTATTGAGAAAAATGTTTTCTTATAGTTTCTTTTTTCTCCTGTGTACAATTTATATATTTTAAATCCATTCATTAAATTGACAGATAAAATTGTATGTTATCATGTACAACATGAGTTTTGAAGCATATATACATTGTGGAATGGGTAAATCTAGCTAATTAACATATGCATTATCTTATATAGTTATCACTTTTATGGTGAGAATGCTTAGCATCCGATTTCTTAGCATTTTTTAAGAATACCATATATCATCATTAACAAAGTCGCCATGCTGTACTGTAATTTTCCCTAATTAAGCTTACTTCTATACTTTAAAAGCATCCACTCCATCAACAATTGTATTAATATAACACACTAGTCTCTTTTATAGGGGAGGAGTGTCCTAAAATATAGACAACATTTTAATGATTTTCATACCACTCCTTTGGTTTTACTCCCACTTCTCTGCCTGTGTCTTCTGTTTTATGGGATTTTTTTTTCTTCTCTTGCCTTTTTCTTACCTGCAGATGTTCCAAAGGATCAATTCCTAGTTATTCCTCCTTACAGTCTCAATGCTTAGTTAGTCTCTTTGTCATGATGATTTTCAATCTCTCAAAGTCATGAACTATATTCTCATATTCTCCACAATCATTTGGATATTTCCTTCCAGTTGTTCAAAAGACAATTTAAATCAGAAGTATTTAATGTATATATTTTCATATCATCTTATGTCATAATTTTCCCTACCAATTAAATCCTGAGTCTATGAAGTATCTCGATAGTCACCTCCCCCCCACCCCCCACCAGGGTGTACATTCAGTTGATTGCAAGTTGATTTTTGCTCAAATTTCTTCAAGGATTTTAACTCGCCAAAGTATAAAATTATCCTTTGTTTAGTATGACATACAAATCTCTTAGATTTAAACTACCATTATCATATCTTTTGTCTCTCACACAAGCACACTTTGGCCATAAAAAATAAAAATCATTGTATATGTTCTTTGGTTGAGAAATCTGTTTTAATTTCTGCTACATCCTCTTACTTGAGCTTCCAGACTAAGCAAGAGCTAGAGTCCAATTCCAGAAACCAAGTTCTAAAGTCAGGTACTTCTGCTTGTTGACATGCTACCTCAAGGTAGCTACACATGTTTTTCTAATTCTAAGTACTTTCCAGACATATTCTCTACCACTGTGCACTGCCTGAGACCATATTTCACCCCAGGAAATCTCAGTGCTAATATTTGCCTGGAATACAGGAGAGCTTGCTTAGCGCAAAGGTTATTGATTCTGATCTGTTTAGCCGATCTTTTCCTTTCTGGCTGGATGATGCTGCCTTGTTTCACCTCAACTCACTTTTCTTCCTTTATTGAACAAAAACTGTGCTGATTTTTCCTGTTTTCTACCTCTCACCTCAACCTTTACCCCATTTGCTGAATTTCTAATATTTAATATAACTGTGTAGTCAGCCTATCATAATTTTAAGCAAATGTCATATTTGAAATTCAATGTATTTTATTAAATATATCAAACTGTATTTATTTCCTATAACATAATTGAGTAATATTGTATAATTTAAATTACATTTCAAATGTGTCATTTTTGCCTATATACAAATGTATGTATATATTCATATCTATTTCTTTGTTTAAATATACCCTATATTTTATAAATATTATGATGAAGAGGTATAGGAAGAATCACATGAAAATGTGTAAACAAATTAGATTTTTGTTTCTTAGTGCAAGCATTCAGACCCCTGATAGAGGATCTTTTTAACTGAAAAAGGCGTTTTGTAAGTGGTTAGGAATGAAAATGCCAAGATAAGCTCAATCCCTTCCATACACAATATGTATTCGGTGTTTGGTAGGCAAAGCCACTTTTTATTTAGCATTGTCTATGAATTGTGTTTAGGAATGCATTTGGTTTTTAATAATTTTGTTCAACATGATCTACCCGTTTCCTATTTTTACATCTTGGTAATTCTGCATATCACTAGTCTTGGCAAGCAGTTTATTACAGTGTCATTTGGCTGAAGGTCATAATTCAATATATATTTTAAGTGATTACACTTTCTCTCTTTGCAGTTATTCTCATTCACCTCTTGAATACAGTGTCTTATAGACATGCTTTGAGGACTTTATTTGTATTTATGCCCCATAAATCTTCAGCTTATCAGGCTAGTGAACTAATAAGTATTTTTATGTTGCCTGTAGACTGGCTGCCTTCCAGTACCTCATTGTTAGCAATTCCGTTTAGTCTTTTCACGTTATATTTTTAATAGTTTAATTTTTTAAGGCCCATTGAACACTCCTGTTTATGATGTTTCTCTTAATTGAATCATCACATGGGTATAAAAAGACATGTTTTGAAAGGTCATAAACAAAAGCACAGGAATAAGTAAAAAAGTGTGTTGTTTAAACAAAGTTATATTTCTGAGGAAATAAGTATGGTAATAGCTAAATAAATAAAGGATATATATGTATATAACTGGATTCTATTACCTGAGAAAATGCTTTCTTGATTCCCTGACACACACTTAAATTCTCTTCATGTAAAATGATATTTTATTTTTGCTCTTATTTCTGTTTACGGTCCTTTACTCAGTTTTCAGAGACCGAATATTGTGAATTTCTGTCATTTTTATGCCCTAGAACCTGTTTATATTGAAATAAAAACAGTTGAGTCAAGTGCTGTGAAATAATTTATTGGGGATAATCTTATTCAACACATGAGAAATTTTCTTCTTCACAGTCTATTCAATGTCTTTAATATATTTTTACTCTTAGACAGTAACAGAAATAAATAGCTAACTATTGAGCATAATATTCCAACTAGCATTTTATTTAAATCTAAGGATGTATATTCTTGTGGTTGTTTTCTATTTATTCTCTGTTTTATGTCCTTTTTTAAAACTTTTTCTAAGTTATTCAAATAGTTACATTAAAAACAATACTGTTATTTACCAGTTGATAAGTTCATCTTTGGCTCATAAAAACTGGGTGGTTGGAGTTCAATATTCTGTGAAGTGCAGGCAATATTACGCCCACAGTAATGGGATGAACAAGTGTAAAATTAAAGCCTTGCATAAGTTCTTGAAGTATAAAAAGATTTAGAAACAAGAGACTCAAATGATAATTATCAGAACACAAAATACTTCATTAATTATATTGACACAAAATTAAGAAATGATAAAATCTGGAAAATTATGTTGGGGAAAGGAGGAGGAAAAGGCCTGCTTTTGTCTCTTTAGCTTAAGTACATATTATAAAAAAAATGTACAAACCTGGGAAATGGTTTTAATTCCTTATTATAATCACATGACATTTATGATCCCTTTGTAATATGAATGCTGATAATTAAATCCTTGTGGCTTTTAAAAAAATAAAAATATGGTTTTATTATTAGTTTTCTTTTTCCTCTTTCATAGATAATGAAATTAGCAACTGTTGACCCTGCTTAAAAACTTGAATTTTTATTCCTGTGTTGGCTGCAAACATCCCTATAGTAGAAACACTATCAAAAACCATGAAGTTTATGATTAGAATTAATAGTAAATAACATTATTGATTAAATATCTGAACCCTATGATATAAAAATTAGGTCAAAATATTTTACACGATTTCATCAATATATTTTATCAACTATAAAAATTTAAATTAGCCATGTCGATACTTCAACTAGGGTAATGGTCTCCAGTTCCAACCAAGTTGTTGCAAAAGGCCTTAATTCATACTTCTTCATGGTGTGAGTAGTATTCCATAGTATACGTATACCACATTTTGTTTGTTTTTATTTTTATTTTATTTTTATTTATTTATTTATTTTATTTCAGCATATTACGGAGGTACAAATGTTTAGGTTGCATATATTGCCTTTGCCCCACCTGAGTCAGAGCTTCAAGCACGTCCATCTCCCAGACGGTGCTCACCGCACCCATTAGTTGTGAATATACCCATCCCCGCCTCCCCTGGCACCTGCCCAACACCTGATGGATGTTACTACTATATGTGCACATAAGTGTTGATCAGTTAAAACCAATTTGATGGTGAGTACATGTGATGCTTGTTTTTCCATTCTTGTGATATCTCACTTAGTAGGATGGGCTCCAGCTTTATCCAGGATAATACAAGAGGTGCTAGATCACCATTGTTTTTGTGGCTGAGTAGAACTCCATGGTATACATATACCACATTTTATTAATCCACTCATGTATTGATGGGCACTTGGGTTGTTGCCACATCTTTGCAATTGTGAATTGTGCTGCTATATAAACATTCGAGCGCAGATGTCTTTTTTATAGAATGTCTTTTTTTTCCTTTGGGTAGATGTCCAGTAATGGGATTGTTGGGTCAAACCGTAGTTCTACTTGTAGCTCTTTGAGGTACCTCCATATTGCTTTCCACAGAGGTTGTCCTAGTTTGCAGTCCCACCAGCAGTGTATGATTGATTGCTCCTATCTCTCCAGCTTCACGCCAACATTTCTCTTTTTGGGACGTTTTGGTAAAGGCCATTCTCACTGCAGTTAAGTGATATCTCATTGTGGTTTTGATTTGTTAATCCACTCATGAATTGATAGGCATTTGGGCTGATTCCACATCCTTGTAATTGTGAATTATGCTGCAATAAACATTTGAGTGCAGGTGTCTTTCTGATAAAATGATTTTTTCCCTGGGTAGATACCCAGGAGTGGGATTGCAATAGTTGTTTTTCAGTTTTCATCTCATTTGACTTTTTAGCCACATTTCATCTGATTCTTAAAAAGCTTTCTTCCTTTGGTTTCTGAACACAACGTTTTCCTGGCTTTCCTCTGCCTGTGTGATTACTTTCCATCAGTATTATTTTGTTGGCATGATTTCATTGGCATGATTTCATTGGCTGGACATTAGTAGTTGCTGTGACCCAGTGTTTGGTCGTGAGCTCCCTTCTCATGCTACATTCTCTCCTTAGGTCAATTGATTACAAGACCGAAAATTTATATTTTCAAGTAGGACATGTCTATGACTTTCAGACCCAGTTATTTAAATGCATATGTTTCAAAGAATCCTAAAACTCAAAGAGTTCAACCTTCATGACTCGGTAAAAGCCTTCATCATCTTTTCACTTAACTAAACCAGCACCTCAGAAGCCACGTTTGACCATCCTTCCCTTACATTATAAATCCATAATTTAGTTCTATTAATTTTGTCACATCTTTATCATCCACAGTAGCTTCAATGTTGATCAACTCACATCTAATATTGCTCAATTAAAATACAACATTTTCTCTGCAAGGAGAATGAGCTTTCCTCTAAGTAAAAATGTAGATTCTACTCCCAAGCAAAAATGGATTTCTTGCTCCATTGTTTAGAATATGTTAACAGAAACTAATAAAGGTATTTTTTATTTATTTGTAATATTACTTTATTGATGTCTGTCTCTATCACTAGCATAAAATTCATTGAAGACAGAGCCCAAATAATTTTTGACTCATTATTTTTTCAGAAATTATCAGGAACTAATTAAACATTTGTTGAAAGAATAAAGAAACCATCATATTTTCTACCTGTAAATACAACTAAAATTGTTTTCTATCTAATATTTTATTTAAATACAGTATAAATTTTGTGTTTAGTTAAGAAAGTGATGTAGACCTGTATAAAAATCATCCACTTGTTTCATCCTGGCAAATCAAACAACAATAGGTATTATATCATTCCTCAATCATATAATCAATAGATTTAAAGTATAACTCTTTGAGGACAAAAATTAATCTGAACTATTTTCTGTTATTATATTTTTTAAAAATAAGCAAAGCAAGCATAAATTAAATTTGTAAATCTGATAGAGTTGGCGAGATATTTTGTTTTTCTGAATATGGGAAATATTGGTGGTCTAATTTACATGTATTTTTTATATTTAAAACATTAACTGGGAAAGTTTTAATTTATGCTAAATTTTTGAAAGTTTTAAAAATAATTTTATAGTTACAAATAGTTTACTTTATATAAGTTACAATATCCTTGCAAAGTGAACTCCTCAAGAATTTTCTCAAACCTTATGAGGATTGTTGAATGTATTTTCTTCATTTTACAGAGAAAACCTTTGTTTGGCTTCTAGATTTTATTGTTTTTGTTTTTTAAATTGTCTTGGACATTTACATAATTGCTACCTCTATTTTGTGAAATTTTGAGTCCTCATTTGGCATCATCCAAGATGCCTACAAATATTGACATTAAAATTACTCTATGATGACGAAAAGGAAATATTTATATGTGTAAACACAATAAAAATATTTGCAGCTATTGAAAAAATAAATACAGAACAATATATTTAATGCCTTAAACTTTTCTCCATAGTTTATATGTACAAATTTCAGTGATACTTTGTATTTAACCAATAAAATTTTATTAAATTTCAAGGGCTGCGATAAGGGTTTAAGCTTAGCCCTCAGAACACTATTTGAGTTAGTTATTGTTCAAATATTGAAACTCTAAAAGCAGAAATTTGAATATATTACATAATTTTCCAGAAATCATAAAAATAATGAATGGTAGTTAAGATATTTAACCATAGCTTTATTCAGTCTTATCTTCTATGTATTTGAACACAACTACCTATTTTTCATCTTATTATAATTAATGAATACTGTACCTGCAATTTACTAATTCATTAATTCCTTTACTTTACCATCCAGCTGGGCTTAAATTGAAATAATTATTATTGTAATCATAAAATACAAGTTTAGTTATATTATTCCAGAATTGTATAGGTAGATACTTTTATAATGAATGAATTCAAGTACATTGTTTATTAATACACCTTGCCCTAACTACTCAGAGAAACTAAAACATGATTGCATTATGGAAAGTATGAAGAGGGTAGTACAGGGGAGTCCTTTGGGGTGCTTTGGATATTTAAATACAAAGTCGAATAAAAACTTCTTATAAATTTTTAGCTCTATCTAAGGCACAAGATATTCAAAATGATAATCCTTGATAACAACAAAAGCAAGTTCATTGAGAATTGGTCTGGCAAAAGCTGGGCTTAGAAGAAACGCATTAATGTGCAAAGAATGTCTTCAGATAGGGTGAAATCAGGGAGAAAAAAAGACATTTGTAATAACACCGAGCAAAATAACAATAAAGCAATAGCTTTGGAAACCTTACATCTGCAGAAAATCTGATAGGTCTGAATTCAATCTAAACCTGTCAAAAATACTAGTGAAAAATATATCTTTATATTTAAGGAACTTTCTTCTAAATTCAATTTTTTTCATGAGAAAGATAAATTTTCCCTCAAGTTGGGCTGTTTAGGCATGAAAATTTAATTAAAACAAAGATGATGCCACCAAAATTACTCGCTAACTGAGACACAAAAATAACTATTGACAAATAACAAATGTATTGAAGATTATAATCATGTTCCTGTAAATTGTTTTTATATCTATTTGCAACAAATATTTAATTTCAATAATCCTATTTTTCCAACAGAGATTTGGTCACAGCCATTGTCAATATTCAAACTAAAGTTTGCTTCTAAAACAGCATCTGAACATGTGTTAAATTTCTCAATCAATTCCACCATTTTACTTTATTGAGTTACTTTAGTTCAGTTATCCAGTTATGACTAAAATTAAGCATACTTAAAATTATGTCTATGAAGTTGAATCAGAAAATGCAATTTCATCTTTCCCAGACAATCTATGTTCAAATCACATACCCAGATAAGTATGCATATAACACACATTGTCTAAAATTACTCACAATTTTATTTCCTTTCTCTGGATCATAAAATCTCTTAAGCTATAAATTACTTTATAAACAACTCCAGGTTGCAGGCAGCCCTTGCCCATATTGTCTCAAAATGTACAAAATTATCATGATTAACTATAATTCATAAAACACATTAAACAAAATTTCTGTCTAGTAAATTCATATGGAGTTTTGAGTTATAGCATCAAAATAAATAAAGACAAAAACTTCATTATATTAAATCTTAATATTTTGGTGTGGGAGCATTTCCAAGGATTGGTTTTAAAGTGAGTAAACCTGCCTTAACCTCTCCATAAGACTGTCTGTTCTTGGATATGGCTGTACCAAAGGTATCTGGGAGGAATGAATTTTGCAGAACACATTTCAATTTTTTTTTCAGACAACAAGCATTCCAGTAACAATATAAGGTATGAAGATTTAGCTGAGAGCAGTTCAGATGAATACTGGAGGAGAAAGGGATTAAAGGAAACATATCTACTCCCTTCTACTAAAAATGTTTACTATAATGCTTACAAAAGCAGAACCCTGTGGTCAAATACATTTTTTTTTTCTGTGAAAGAATTATTGTTTCTCTAGTCTGGACTAAGGTAAGGAGGTATTTTATACTGGACAACATTGGAGAAATTTGTGTTAAGAAGACATTATAACAAACAAGATTTCTCCCACGAAATATTTCAAACTTTTAAAAAACTCACAGGAATACACAAAATGCAATATTAAAAATTATTGCATTTTTATCAGCCAGTCACAGTTCTGAATATATTTAAATTCCAACACATCAAAGATATTTAAACAAATTAAGGAGCAAAACAACAAAAAGATAAACAGTGTGATGAGAGATTTTTAGAGAAAAATAAGCAACTAAAAAGTTTTCTCCATCAGAGCAAAGAATAGATTTTTTTTTTTTTTTTTTTTTGGTTCTGAGGTAGATTACCATTTCTGAAGAAAAAAGTGTTTAATTTAATGGAGACAATTTATAGTGTGGATTCTTGA
>RJWJ010039224.1:0-14575 GCA_004363605.1 Indri indri | reverse complement strand
GTGAGTTGATTTTTGTGAGTGGTTAGAGATGCAGATCCTGTTTTCATCTTCTACATGTGGCTACCCAATTTTCCCAGCACCATTTATTGAATAGGGATTCTTTTACCCAGTGTATGTTTTTGTCTGCTTTTGTCAAAGGTCAGATGGCAATATGAGGATGGTTTTATATCTGAATTCTCTGTTCTGATCCATTGGTCTATTTCTCTGTTCTTGTGCCAGTACCATGCTATTGTGGTTACTATAGCCTTGTAGTATAGCTTCAAGTCTGGTAAATTGATGCCTCCCAATTTGTTCTCTTTGCTTAAGGTTGCTTTTGCTACACGGGGTCTTCTCTGGTTCCATACAAAGCATAGAATTATTCTTTCTAGATCATGAAAAATAATGTTGGTATTTTAATAGGGATTACGTTGAATCTGTAGATCACTTTGGGTAGTATAGACATTTTAACAATGTTGATTCTGCTGATCTATGAGCATGGTATGTTTTTCCATCTGTTTATGTCCTCTGCTATTTCCTTCCTCAGTGTTTTGTAGATCTCCCTGTAGAGGTCTTTCACCTCCTTAGGGAAGTATATTTCTAGATATTTTATTTTCTTTGCCACTCTTGTGAAAGTTATTGCATCTTTGATTTGGTTCTCAGCTTGACTGTTGTTGGTATATATGAATGCTACTGATTTGTGCACACTGATTTTTGTGACCTGAGACTGTGATGAATTTACTTATCAATTCCAGTAGTCTCTTGGCAGAATATTTGCAGTTTTCTAAATGTAAGATCATATTAGCAAAGAGCGATAGTTTGACCTATTCTGCCTGCATTTGAATACCCTTGATTTCCTTCTCTTGTCTGATTGCTCTGGCTAGGACTTCCAGCACTATATTGAATATAACAGGTGATAGAGGGCAACCTTGTCCCATTCCAGTTCTAAGCAGGAATGCTTTCTATTTTTCCCCATTCAGTGTCATGCTAGCCGCGGATTTGTCATATATGGATTTTATAATTTTGAGGTAAGTCATGTCTATGCCTATTTTGTTAAGCAAAAATCAATGTACACAAATCAGTTCCTAACTGAGAATAGGGTGGCCCGAACCTGCAGGTTTTCTTTCAGTGTCTCCAGCTGGACAAATTTTGACAGAAGGGAGAGAGCTGGGTAAACCCTCACAGCCCTCTCCTTGCAAGCTCTCAGCAGGGACTGTGGTGGGGAGAAGGGGCATAGTTCACAGGTAGCCTCATTTTAGCAATCTTGCCCTCTACGTATATTCAAATATCAAGAGGTGGGAAAAATCCTTTAGTTACTCACTGGAAATGCTCATTTGCTTTCTTCAGTCTCTGATGTTTGTGTGTGTGTTTCTCTGTGTGCCCTTGATTTTTAAAGCTAGACCAGTTCCTTTCAGCCCCTAGACCTGATGAGATGTTAATTACACTTTTCTACATTATAAACATGAAGAATGTAGAGTTCATAAGCCAACGGACATGGAAGAGACAGCAGAGCCCTCCCTAGACCGTGTTACCTCAGTTTAGTCATTTTGAATAACATCTCTCAAGACAGCTACAGATGGGTGGGGAAGATGATGGAGAGAACCCCAGCCTGCACAAAGATTCAAGAGAAATCTCACATCCTAGCATCCTCTCTGCTGCCATCAAAGACAGGATAGTGCTTTTCCTTTCCATTTTGTCTACGCCAACCAACACCCCACCCCAGGCTGCTCTCTCCTCCCCTAGCAGTTCTACTGTGGCAAATGGTATCAGTTAATTTTGGAAGTGAAGAGAAATGCAGCCCAAAGCCCGAGAATGCTGCCATGTGGCTGAGCAGGCTGGCGAAGTTTGCAGAAGTGAATTCTGTGGTAAAGCCCTCCATCTGCTCTGTTCAAGAAATGGTGTAACTCCCTAGGCATCAGATGCTGTGAATCTCACATGAGCCCAAGGTCCTTGCCCCCACTTCCAGCAGCTTGCTGTGTGACCTCTGGCAGATCACATCATCTCTTGAGAGCTCAATATCTTCAACCACAAACTGGGGAATTTGGATTAGGTCAGACTCCTTCCAGCCCAATGGACCTCTGAGCCTGGCACTTTATTCCCTTCCCTGATCCTTGACAAAATGATTGACCTTTGATGGCCTCAGGAAAATAACTGAATTTCATATCTAAACCCACAAGCACTGAGGAAATGCCTACCTCTCTATCTCCTCCAGCTATTTCTTCTCCAACATAGGCTCTTTATTAGTCTTATTAACTTGGTGGGGCATAACACTACAAAATGTCTAATATTCCTATCCCCAAATAGACCGTTATCTCCTCAAAGGCAATAGGGGAGTCATCCTTCTTTTGTATCCCCACAGCACTGACCATAGTGTAGGGTTGTGGTTTCCAAACTCATCACAATGGAAATGCAGATGCCAGGGCCCCACCCCAGACTGACTGACTCAGAATCTCAAGGAGCAGAAAACTGTATTTTTCAAAAGCTCCCCCAGTGATTCTAATGGGAATCCACTGATCAAGCAGAGTGCACAGTAGGTACTCAATTTGTTTAATGCACAGTGAATTCTAGCTGCCTGATAGACCCAACTAGAAAAAACTAAAGAGAAATGGAAACACTCCATGTGCTAAAGACACAAAACTATCTGGCAGTCCAGACCTGAGGAACAAAGCCTCTTCTGCCCATCTTCCTCATTATCGGGTTAGTTTTCTCTACAGTGACTGTATTTGGCCTTTATTTATGGAGTGACAAGCACACTAAATTCAGAACATGATAATGCCAAATTCCTCCACCAGAGAAGGGGGCTTAGCTATTAAAGGTATAAGACTGGCCTACGGATAGGAAGATACAGCAATTTGTGCCCTTAGGCATTCAAGTTTTTTGTCATGTACATTTTCTAGATTCATTTCAAGTCCAGAATGCAGGGATGTGACAGGGGAGGGGAAGATTAAAAGGCAGGCGGGGGAAGAAGAAAGGACAGAATCATGTGCTTTTGTCTAATGCCTCGCTTTTCCTGAGCCATCCTTGGCGCTTTGCCCTTGGCCTGTTAATATTGATAATAGTTCCCTTGATCCAGACGAGGCTTGCATTTCATAACACAGGCAAGAGATGCGATATCACAGCCCCTTTGGCTCTTTTCTCTCTCCACAACAGGCATGTGATTACCGCACAAAAGAAAGGGAAACGCAGCCATCAGCTGCAGAGGCAGGGAGGAGGCCGGGAGGAAAGGGTGAGTCTTTGGTTGTGATTAAGACGTTTTAAATCAGGAGAGTGAGATATAAATGTCAGAGCAGCTCGCCTCTTGCTGGCCTGAAAATCTGCAGCAGCAGACAAGAAATGGTTTGTGGGTGGAGGGAGGTCTGTGGGCCATAGCTGAATGCCCCAGCCTGGCTGGGTGGCCCTGGGCCATCACAAGATGGCCCTTCACCAAGGGAGGGGAGAAATACTGAACTTGGGCAAAGAGGAGAGGGCCAACCATGTTGATAGCCTTAATAAAGTCAATAGTTCTCTGCCTTTAGTATGCATGAGAATCACCAGGGAGTATTGTCAAGAATTCAGATTCCTGGGTCCCACAACCGAGGTCTCTGCCCTACTTCCAGTCTTGACCCAAAGCTCTGGAGTTCCCATGGGTGGGGAGAAGCTGCATTTTCCCTTCTACCCTGCTTATGTGTCATTAGAAAATGGCACAGAGTCCACTTTTTGGTCTCTACCAAGCTTGTTGGCCATGGCTTGCTTAACCCTTAGCTAACAGTGGTATGGTGCATCGCCAGCAGGGCGGAGTCCTGGAAGCTTAGGTTATAGTTAAGCCTGCACTGGCAGGAGCCGTGTTCTTGTTTGGAAAGGGCTGGCAGGCCTGGACTAGCCCATGCGGAAATTCAGCCCCAGGTATGTATCAGGAAGGCTGCTGATACTTGAGAACTCACTGAAAATGTGACCAGGATTAGATTACCCGCTTTGAGCTGGTCAGGTCAGATTTCCAGATGCAGGGGAGGCCATTTAGGGACAAGGCTTCAAATGGCCTATGCCCTCGAAGGCAGTGTTCCACTTTGGAGGATCACACTGCCCTGCAGAGAAAAAAGGAGTCTGTGTGTATATCTGTGTGTGTGAGCGTGTGAGTAGGTGTGCGAATATGTGTGTGTGTGTGTGTGTGTGTGTGTGTATGCAAGAGTATAGATCTAAGGCACATATATACTGGGGCATACAGCAGCCATGGATCTCCATGGATGTACATACACAGAACTCTTCAGGGGTTACTGTTTATTCTTCCTTTTGCAGAAGATAAGACCTTACTTTATAAGCATTGATTGAGCATCTCCTCCGTATTAAGCACCATGGGAGATGCAAAGGCCCTTATACTATCAGAACTTACAGCCTAGCTAGAGAATTTTGCAAGAATTTTGTATTTCACTCTATTTCTTCCTAATCTATTTCCAGTCTGTTTTACTCCAATCCCAATCTATTTTACTCCACTCAGATAGAGGCCAGGCCACTCCCATTTTGCCAGTATTTATCAACCAGCTATTATGTGCTCAGTATTGTGCCCGGGGCTGGATGAATACCAAAGAAGCATAATAAATAGTCAGAGAGCCAAGTCTATCATGTATAAAACCAATAGAAGAAGAATATGAAACAAATGTACGATGCCAATAGTATGTACATAACCCAAGGATCTTTCTTTCCAACCACAGTTTTTCTCAAATTAGAGTAATGAATAGTCCTTTCAAAGAAAGAAAAAATTTTTCAGGAGCCTTCCAGTTTGACTTAAAATTTTTTATTGTGTTACTTGAATATGTATCAACATGAAACTTGGTATAATTTTTTATATTTACAAATAAACACCAAAGTAAATTTGTAAATTACATACCCTCAAAAAAAAACCCTCTGAAAAATCAATCTTCAAATTAACATCAATTTAATGATACTGTTTTGCTAAAACCAAATTGGCAGTGTTGGGTTTAATAATTGAAAGAGTCTCACATCTGGCTCTTTCTTTAATCAGCTTTGTAGTTTGGCTTTTATAAAACTAATTCAAAGAGGGCCTGTTTACATAAGAGAGCTGTTCAAAATTATATTAATGGTTTAAAGGCTTAGTCTCCTACTTCAGAATAATCAGACCTCATACTTAACCAAAACTTACCTGCATGCAATATTCCCAAATGTCTGTTTCAATGATTTATCATCTGATAACACCATAAAACTGTCTCATTCAGTTGAAGATTAACATCGTGACACTCTTGAGTCTGCTTTAAATTTAATCCCATCATTGCCTGTATTAGGAGAAGAAAAATTCTTTGTTGTACATTTACTACTGTACTTATTTTTAATGAACTACAACTTGCAAAATACTGTTGAGCCACACAGTATATCTGCTTATACATGAAACTGCAGTGCATGGGTTCTTTGGTGTGCAGCACGCTGTACCACTATAGGCTATGAGGTGACAAAATCCTCCCACCTTGTCTCCTTATTTAAAGCTGCAGAGCTTCATTCATGTGGCCACTGTGATTTCATTTGGCTTTCACTCGGTGCAAATGGGACTTGCGCACGAAAGTGTAAATGCAAGCACAAAAATATTATGACAAATTTTGGTTAAAGAATGGCCAGTGAGAAGATCTTAGGTTAACATTTTTAGATTTTCCCTGAAATCAAATCATAAACTTAAAAAACTACTGTAAATAAATCACAACCCCCTGAGAATGCTAAGATACATTTGTAACCCTCCATTCTGACCTTCCATCTCCCCAGGGTCTCCACGCCAGGATATACGGGGCTATACTCACAAGAAATAGGTCAATCGAAAGGATGAATCCAATATTCATATGAGGGGAAGGAATAAAGCTAAGAACTAAATATTAATAAATAGAACTTTTCCGAGCTCCAAAATGAGATCATCTAACAATTAATACCTCCACATAGGTGCCCCTCAAGTGTACACTTTAGTTACCCACCTGGCTCCCCTGACTCGGAATTCCCATCTGTCTCCTCAAAGCATCTCCTTTCTTCAAAATACCCAAGTTGGAATCTCCACTTGCCTTTTGGGGAAACCAAACCCCCGTCCACCAATAGTGACCTCAATGCCTACCACCATCTCACTCTCCCCGCTAGTTCCTTTCCCAAGTCTAAATTACTTAGTCTGGAGGAGAGTCCTGGGGATTCTAGATAATCACTGGTGGCCATTACTATGAAGTGAATATTTATGTTTCCTCCAAAATTCATGTTGAAACTGAATCCCCAATGCAACAGTATTAAAAACTGGGGCCTTTAGAAGGTGATTAAGCCACCAGGGCTCCACCTTCATGAATGGATTAGAGCCTCATAAAAGGGCTTGTGGAGACAAGTTAGCCCCTTCCATCCTTTCTGCCATGTGAGAACACAGCATTTGTTCCTTCCAGAGGATGCAGCAGCAAGACACCATCTAGGAAGCAGAGACCAGACCCTCACCATAGACTGAACCTGCCAACACCTTGATCTTGGACTTCTCAGAATTGTGAGAAATAAATTTCTGTTATTTATAAATCACCCAGTCTTGGACATTTTGTTATAGCAGCACAAACTGACTAAGACAAGCATTAATACACTAAATGCCACAGAGCAGTCCAGTGGGAACAGATTTGGATTCCTACTTTCCCAGTGGGTCCAAAAGGGATCTCCTAGGTCAGATTGCCTTTGTGATCTCTCACCTGAATGGGTTATGGGCACAACTGTTCCTTAACTGTTGGACCTGTTAGAACAGGCCCATACACACACACACACACACACACACACACACACACACGCACATTAATTCTCAGAGACAGTAGCTTCTACTCAGAAGGAAATATTTCCAAATTTTCATAATTTCCAAGGTACCATCTCCATCCATGAGGTTAAAAATCACATTATTATACAGAATAGTGTTTATTTCCATTTGTTATTCCCTTCAGGCCTACGGAATGAGAAAAACACCACACGTGCTTGAATAAGTCCTTCCTGAGGAATAAGAGAGGCTTTGAATTGCCCATTCTTTTGATGACTCATCAAAATTCACCACCAGTGGCTTTGACCCAGTGGAGAATGACCATGGAGGAAAGGGGAGGCCATGAGCCACTTCCAGTTACGAGTATCGTAAGTCCTCAAAACGGGCAAACATCAACATCTGGAGTTACCAAGGAGGCTTCATAGACAAGGTGAGGGCTGAGTTGAAACTTGAAGGGTGAGTAGGCTCCGCACAGGTGTGGAGCAGGTGTGGGTGGGGCAGGTGTGGAGGGACACAAGGGCGAGGGACCTGCATAGGGAAATGCAGAGAGCCTGGCAGGGGCCCAGGTGAATGAAGACACTGGAGCTGGAGGAAAACAGATAACTAGGAAGGGATAGACCACAAGGCTGCCGAAATACCAGATTGAGGCTTAGCTCAAAAGGCCAGGGGGAACCACTGTATCTATCCTTGAGCAGAGAAGAGAAAGTTTAGAAGTGAATTGGGATTTGGGGCAAATAAATCTGGCATGTACGCAGGACAGATTAGACTGGAAACAAGTTAAGGAATTCTATATGTCAATATTCCTGCAGTACTCCAGGTGACAAAGCCCTGATTGCTAAACTGTAGTTCCATGTGGGCAGGTGTTGTGTCACACATGATAAGCCCGAAGTCTACATGTGTGCCTCACATGCAGGAGGTACTCACTTCTTTAACTAAATAAACTAGATAATGTTTAGTTACCAGGAGGAGTCAATCCTAGAGCGCTGGTGAGGATTACAAACATCCTTCCTCAAAGCCAGACAGATCCCACTCCCACACCGACAAGTGGCTCACACAGCCATGAACTTCTATACTCTTTTTTATAAAAATGGGTCACCAGAATCTCCTGGCACTTCCCCAATCCACTTCCACTAGCCTAGAGAGAGATAAGAAAAGAGCTTAATCACGCCCAGAATCTCAGAGGTGAGAATACCTTTAATGGTAGTCACACTCTATGCCAGTACCAGTTATCTACTGCCGCAATGTTGTTCCATAACAAGCAACCACAAAACCTCCGTGGAGCACAGCAATAAACGTTGGTTTTTGCTCATGAGTCAAGGGGTTGGTGGGGCCGTCCTACTGATCTGAGCATACTCACTCATGCATCTGGCAGGTCAGCTGAGGACCCGCTGGTCTCAGATGACCTCAGCCAGGACAGCTCAGTTCTGCTCCACATGGTCTCTCAGCCTCCAGGAGGCTAGTCCAGGCTTGTTGTCATAGGGTGGCAGGAGCCGATGACAAAAAGAGAAGCAAACAAGTCCTTTGGCAAGTTTGCATCCAGTTTTCTCCTGTCCCATTGACCACAGAAAATCCCATGTCCCATGGTCAGAGTGGGCGGGGACTGCAAAGTTACAGGGCAAAGGGCACAGATACAGAGGCCACTGATGCCATCAATCTGTCACAGTGCCCACAAGAGAAAAGGCTAGAGGAGACTGAAATTCCAAAAACAGATCAAAACCTGGGATTGAGGAAGGGAATCTCCATGGTAGAACTCGGAAGGGGATGACAGAATTGGTCACTAGAGATGTGAGTCTTTGGTTGCAGAAAAAATGGTGAGGCACAGACTGACCCCGTGGCTTATTCTCGCCTTTTCCACACCTGTGAACGGTGAGAGCTTGGGCAACAGGTGGCTGAAAACCTGACTATTTTTCTCTCCACTGCAGGTGATCACTAATACTTTTGTTTTCCCTAACAACTGGACTTTTCCCTTCAGCATTCGAATATGGTCTGTTAACCTTTAATGAATTCTCACTTGACTTCCTATTCCTCTCTAGCTACTGAAATTCTTAAAATGTAAGGAAAAGGAGGAATAGATGGGAAGCAAGAAATAGTGACTTTCTTCCTTGGTTGTTCCTTCCAAGCTAGCATAGTGATACTTAGCCTGGGAGCAGGACTTGGTCACAGCCAGCTGGGGTGAGGAAAGGAAGGATCCGGACCCACCCGTGTCATTAGCACAGTCTGCAAAGGCGAGAATATGAGGCTGTTTTGTCTCTTGCTACTCTTGACTCTGAGGTGTGGAATAATCCAACATGCACAGGATGTCTGTAGACTCCTCAAAACTTAACAAAGAGATGGGAGGGCTATTTCATGAAATCCCCAAGAGTCCACTTCCTGAAACAGTTCCTACTAAAAGGGGGATGCTGAGAGCAGAGTTGTGAAATTTCAGAAGAGCTCTTTGTTTTTCAGTGAAACAGAGAAACAACCCGAGGTGAGTTGATCTGGAGCAAAGGGCTTGTGGAACAGCACAAGAAATGCCCAGAAGCCGGGGTCGATTGGCATATGGGGAAAGTGGGAATGGCCTCCAGCGAGAACTCAGCAAATAATACTGGAGATGCTGGCGGGAGGGACTGTGAGCCAGGCCAGTGGGGCAAGTGGCCTCCTAGAGCACTGCTCCAGCCTGAGTCAGAGGGTGAGAGTTGGCATCTGTGGCCAAAATGGGCCACAGGAAAAAGCTCAGCCTTGGGCTGGGGCATTCAGATACGGTGGACTGCCAAAGAGGATGGGAATTCCAAGGCCTGCCAGGGCCAGGAGATGACAGTGTACCTAAGGTGGATTTGTCACTGCATAAATCTATGCCACACTGGGAGAGGGACAAGGAAACTTGTCTGTGATTTACCTCATCTGGGCAGCGTTTGTTCCTATAATCTGTGAAATTTGCATTAGGATTGCATCCTGGATGTGAATCAGTGATGTGTAGGTGGCGGGTTGGGGGCAGACCATGAATTCAAAAGCAGGGTCTACAGAGGAATCTGGACGCCCCCACTTTGCCTTCCATTTGGAGACCGAGGAGCCCTTTGGTCACTTCTCAAAGCAAGGAGATCCATTCCGAATTCCTGTCCTTCGTCCATGAACAGAGACTCACCAGCAACAGAACTTGGTCTTTTCTGCTCCCCTTCCCTCCCCAGGCAGGGAAACAATTCATGCTGACTCACATGTCCACAGATACACATTTATATGGAAGCAGGCCAATTATTTTAACCTTAATATTGCCCAGTTCAAACCAGTTGTTACAGCATGCAGAGTCGACCCACCGTCTCTGCGGCTGCTGCAGCGGTTAGCATCGTCCCAGCTGTCTTCTTCTCCTAAGAAGAGAGCGCCATCTTGTGGACAAACGCCGAGTTCAGGCTATGCCACCCCATTTTTTTCTTTTAGTTCACCAGGTTTCCGCTAAGCCTGTGCCCTTGTGTTGACTTTCCAGAGTTTACTGAGACATTGCATTCTAAGAAACATTAAGATGTGCCTGAGCACTCTAAGCCATTTCCAGGCACAGGATGTGACCCTAAAGACGTACCTGGTCCCTAGAGGACACCTTTCAGCATAGTTTTTGAAGACCTTTTACTTCTCTTCCTTAATTTGGGGCTTAATAGAACCAGAAAATCTGCCTGCCTGTTTCCTCCATTTAAAGCAGGTCTACGAAATAGAGGGTTTCTACCAGCTCTTCCATCCGGGTCTGAAACATCCCGTCGAGCTGTTCTGCACATGTGTGGGCCAGCCACAGTGTTGCTCCCAGGGAGACAGTGGTCCTGGCCTGTAGCATTTGCTGATTTCCCTGATGCAAATAATCCTGCCGTGGCTGCTTCCAAGGACTAGTTTGGCTTCCTCGCTGCAGGGCTGGGAAGAGATGCGCACCATTCGCTCTCAGTAGCAAGTACCAGCTGGCACCAGCACACCGTGCGAGCCCCACAGATTGGGTGCATCTGTGGAAAATATCTCCCATTCATCGCTTAAAGGTGAGTAACTGGTCAAAAGTGACAGAAGGCTGATGGAAACAGGCCAGATTTGGGGACCCAAAGGTCTACAAAAGTACCAGACAATGCCAGGAAGGGAGTGGGGAAGCAAAGAAAAGAAATCTTCTCTCCCTTTTACAAAGACACAAAATTCCAGGGTCTTGGATGCTATGGACCAGAAGGGTTGATTTTCACCAGTGCAATAATACCTGGAAGGTGTTTAAAATAGTGCCTAACATATAGTTTGTGTTCCATAAGTTGCTGCGGTTGTTGTTAAAAGTCTTCACCTTTCCAAGATACCTCAACAGGCCACATACCTTGATAAATTCATTGTTTTCTTCACATACGCTCCAAGAAAAATAATTAAATCTTCTTCAGCCTCCAACAAATGTTCCTTCAGCGTCCACTGGAAGGCCCTGAATATTTTCACTTGAAAAGGGCCAAGAGTGAGATTGGCAAACACCCCTTCGACCAGAACCAGTCTTCTGGGGTAATGGCACTTATTGAGCACCTTTAACACATGCCAGGCAATTACACGAGATCCCATTTCATCCTCACGCAATTCTGTGAAAGAGGCATGCTTTTGTCCTTTCGTAAATAGGAAACTGGTTCTGCGATGTTAAGGGAGTTGTCCAGGGTGATAGTGACAGAACTGGGGTGATTCGAATCAGGATCTTTTGGCCTCAAAGCATATCACTCTCTGTGGGTGTCCACACTGCCCTTGAGTGAGAGAAGGCAGAGCTCAACAGAGGCATTTTCGTCAGGTTGATGTCACTTTCATGTCATGTCACTGTGTGCATGGGACCCCTAGATTTGTGCAGTGCGCAGCCTGTGCACCTTTACGTGGCCGTGTATTTCTCTTCCCTCTTCACTGTTCCCTGTATCCCAGGGCCATTTTCTCTTCTCCAGTCGACACCAAAGCAGAAACAAAGGGCAAAAAAAAAAAGTCTCACTTCCATATATGTGACAGACAAAGATTTTTCTCCTCAGAAGACTGAGGAAGGGGAGAGGAAAGACGGTGGCCACTGAAAACAGGAATGGAGGATAGTCTAGACTCCAGAAGGGCAAGGAGCACTCTAACAGAAGAGACGAGACCCTTCCGTCAGAGAAGTCCGGTAAGGGAGGACGCACTGCCCACAGTGGAAGCCTCGGCCAAGTTCTCCCACAGACAACGTCCTGGACATGTCTTAGTCCCCCTGTCCCATAGGTCGGGACCTGAGGTACAGGGCCACAAAGGGAAGACTGAGTCCCTGAGCAAAGGCCAAGTGAGCAGAAATCAATGGGGACATTTCCCTGTGCGCAGGGGCAGGACGGAGACCCCAGCTACCTCATGGGTAACTGCAGACCCCACCGCCGTGGGCAGGCGCCGCACCATGAGAGTACTGGGGATTAAAAACACCATCTGATACAGCCACCACCAAAATTTCCTTTCAAGAGGAAACTCCTGTTTGGAGGAGTGACTTGGTAAGAGCCAGATTAAATGGCGAGCCCTCTAGGGGCATGGATGTGGTGGGCACGGGAGCTTCCAAGGAGAGGGAAGCCCGGGCTTCCAGCCGGTGCCGTGGGGACGGGTGGACGGAGGGGAACGGGGAAAAGGAGGAAGTCAGCAAGGTGACAGGAAGCCGCGTGGAGAGGCCAAAGGCCCCTCTCTGCAAGGAAACAGATTCAACCCACTGGTGTGACTGCGGGAAATGGGGCTTTCTGGCAACTGAAGGAGCAGCTGTGGTCACATCTGGGCGGCTGTGGAGTGAGACAGAGAGCACATCCAAGGACTTTGGGGGCCTGGAGGCTGCAGTGACCCTGACTACATCAGCCCCTCTCCACCTCTGGAGTTTGAAGAAACTGGAGGCTCAAGCCAAGTTCAGCTGTTTAGTGTGACCTTGGGAGGTCCCCGCTGATATCTGGCTTATATAAATTCAGACGATGGAAAGAGAAAACATAAATTCCGGCACAGGAGGGTTCCGAGAAAGCTTCGCAGAGCAAGTCGTGTGGACACAGCATCTGCGCCTGGCCAGGGCGGTACCGCGGTGCGTGTTCTCAGAGCCCCTCCCATTTCTCCAACAAGTCGCCCTGCCCTTCTCCTGCAGGGAGGGTGAGGGAGGGAAAGGCAGGTTTCTCTCTCCTATTCTTCTGAACATGTGGAAGAGCCGAGTGGAAAATGTGAGGAGAGGAAGAGAGAAAGATTCCCCTAACAAACAGACTGGCTGCGTATGTTTGCCTTCGGTCAAATGACCTCTACATATTGCAGAGTGTCAGAGGACTATTTAGTTTGCCACTTACAAATTATCAGAAAAAACCCTTCATTTAAATTTTAGAAGCTTAGGGACCCAGAATTTACTCTTATGCTTTGGAATAATTTGACTAGTTTGGCAATGTCTAAATGTAAGTACTTTAAGACCCGCCTCTGCCTAAGGCTAACAAAATGGTTGTATAATTAACATTGGATCCATTAACCCAGAAACGCAATACCAAAGAGTTGCCTGATTGCAAGGATAGTGCGTGGTTGGCACACACCGAATTTTGTGGAGGAAGAGAGGGAGCCCCAGCAGGTGAGATGGACAGTAATCATGAACTTTGGACGTGTTAAAGAAAAGCAGAGGGATTTGAAGGCAGGGGGCACTGTCCTGTAGGAGACTGAGGATGGAGCTTGCCCTTGAGACTCCTCCAGCTGCTGAAACTGGTGTGGAGGGCTTGGATCCAAGCATTCCAGAGGCAACCAGGATCGTCCCAGTCCCTATGATGGTTTCTCTGGGTTGCATGTTTGCTTTCCTTTGATTTGTATTTCAAAGGAAATAGGGTATGTTGATGTTTTAGGTAAGCAATGTGCTTTCCGGGTGATCTAGTTCATCCAGCAGTGGAATGAAAAGAAAGAGAACAGGCAGAAGGAAGCAAAACTCATGAAATACCTCAATAAAGGAAAACATGAGTTTTTACATAATGTTATAAGAACATGGACATGTCATGCTGCAGTGGTGTCTTCCATCTTTTACCTCCTAAGCTGTAGACAACAAAAACGTAGCTGGTGCGAAGAAGGCATGTTGCACAGGGTAGGGATGGCGGGGTGGGCACATGGAGAATGAATATGCTTGACACAGAAAAGAACTAACTATACACTTTACCTCGTTTAGTCCTTACAACCACCAAACAGGTAACTAGTATATAAGCAAATACAAGCAAAACGAAACAAAACAAAAACAGGCCCAAGGAGAAAAGTCACATAACTGGGAAGACGTAAGATTTGAATCCAGGCCAGTCTAATGCCAGAATCCTTTCTCTTTCCGTTGCCTCTCAAAGGCAACGAAGACTCTGAAAATGACAAAGCAGCCCTCCCTCGTGCAAGGGATCCTTGTAGATCCACGTCAGGCCAAATGTTCTTACTCCTGGAAATTATCAGCTTCACGGAGGCCTCATGTTTTTAGAAACGATGTAATGTGGATGAAATATTTTTAGCTAGCCTGCTTATAGCAATCCATTGGGCCTACTCTTTCCAATATAGTAACAGACAAGGTGAGTAACGGGATTCTAATCTTGAGAAGGTTAAATTTCCATATCTAAGTAGCTGTGGTATGACCGGATAAGGCAGTTGTTTTGTTTTCTAAAACAGGCCAAAGGCAAGAAAACAGATTACTGATGCTATGCAAGTCGACACATGCCTGTGAGCCCAGAAGTTGGAAAGAAGTGGGTAGAGAGGTGAGCCAGAGAGGCGGGTATTAGACTTTGCCTCTGATTTTCACTTCATTTGACTTGGATTGGTCTTTAATCGGAGACTGTGTTGATATGAGAAATGCTGATTCCCTGTCTACACCAGTCTGAAACAGCTTATAGACTACTCAGCCATTCAACTCTTCTCTCTACAAATGCCAGTCTTCCCTGTATTTGC
>RJWJ010039223.1:0-14620 GCA_004363605.1 Indri indri | reverse complement strand
TTATTAAAATACCTAACTTCTCACGTGGGCTCCCTCTTCCCCACTTTTGTTCTGTCTGCCATTTGAATGCTGTGATCTGCCTGTGGAAGCAGAGCACAACCTGTACCCGAGCTATGTGTGTACTACTTCAGCTTCAGGCAGAGCTGATCTCTCAAAGGATGCCTGCATGGCTGCAGCCAAGAGTCACCACGATATGCACTGGCATCCTCCAGGGTATGAAACCTGGACGCTGCCAGCCATTGGGATTCATCATCTTGACTATTCACAGGCCTCTCCCTTCAAAAGCTAGTGGGCCTGATGGATGAGATGGCCTCTCCCAGGGGCTCTGCCTGCTTGGGCTGCAATTTTGCAAGACTAGCAAGAACTGGCCTTCATTTCAAGCACGTCTCAAGGATGGAGACTTCTGGAGGGGAAAGCAAATTTGCAAAAAAAGGAAAGACTACAAAGTTTCAGATAATAAATGCACCTTAAAATAATTTTTATTTGCCTCCTTTTCAACACTCTTTCCCAGTCTAACACCATTAAGTCAGTACCTGGTTAGAGGGGGTTGAACAGTAAACGCAGTTCATAATAAATAAAATACAGTGTTTTTTTTAAGAAATAATACCCTCTTCATGGTTGTTACAGAAAATCAAGGGTTAATAAGTCAACTGTTTCATCAAATAGGGCGAAAATACATCCAAAGTAAATAAGGGGCAGATGTGGTCATCACACAGTTGTGCACTGATAATGGCCAAGCTGTGCCCTTGTATAGACATGACAAAGCGCAGCTGCTCCCTCAGCCTAGAAATGGATCTTGGCTCTGCCACTCAGCGCTAGAGTTACCCCAGCAGGAAAGACTCCTCAAAACTCCTCGAGGTTACTTTGGCATACTCGTTTAATAAGAAGAATAAAATAGGGTTATAGGCACAGAAGTCATGATTTATTACACAAATGATTTTTCACATTGTAAAAACAAATCAAGACATATTCTAATATTTAGGTAACAAAAGTATATCAGCCACCTCTCATATAATTAATAAGTACATTTCTCTCTTTCTAGGTTTATAAATATACAAAAATGCCAAACATCATAATAAATATATATGTGTATCACATACAAAGGTGTGTGTAAAGTTTTTCTCACAACTGACCAGCATCTTTATTTCAAAGAAGAATTTCTTCTATTAAGGTAAATTCATGTAAAATGCTCACAATTAACATTTATTAATTCAGGATCATATTGAATATTAATTGAGTTAATGAGTGTAAGTACAGAGAAGACGATGCATAGAAAAACTTCAATATAAAGGTCATTTATCATTACACTTGTTTGTGTTCTTATTTGTTCAACTGACTTCAGGTATTTTTTGAGCATCTACTATATTTAAAACACAAGGAATGAGAAAGAAGCCATCTCTGCTCACTTGGAGCTTAGAATATAGAGGAGAGACAAACACTAAACATTATCACTCTCTCTAATCTATGTAATCCGGAAGATGTGTTGTTCGACCACGTGGAGACTCAGGTCTCCAAGCTACCACAGGCCAGCTGATAAAATTGTGGAGGACAGCATCTCAGTAGCAACTGAACACCCTCTCTCAACCCTCCTGGCAGGGCCATGGTCACTTCTGTCTGCCTAATGAGGTCTCTCAAGGTCACTTTTCTGCAGAACCATATAACTCCCCAGCAAACATTGCATTTGAACCCTGAACAAAGGTGGAAGAAAACTGGCCAGAGCCCTGATTTCATAGTTTAACCAGACTCTGGCTATTAGTCCACCCAGCCTTCATTTACTTAGAAAGTTCAGCAGAGCCAGTCTTCTGTACCTCTTGGTCCTGATGTTCAGAGATCTCCCACATAGGGAAGCCCTTCTCATTTTCTCCCTACTCTAAAGCCTCTTCTCCATAGACATTCTCCTAAGCTCTATTATGTGAAGAAACACTGAGTCTAGACAAAGAAATCCCCTACCTCCTATCCTCAAGAGAAAACTGCTGAATGATTTGCTCTACCACGGGTCTCTGGAGGAGCGCTGATTCTCCTTCCCCACCTCTACCACCCCATCTCCCAGTCATAGACCAGGGGCCTAGAGCAGATGGAATTTTCATATTTCTTCATGGCCATTCTCAAATCACTATTTATCCACCTTCATATTGCACTTCTTTATTTTTGAAATTTGCTCAACTCATTTGCAAATGGTGAAGACTTTTTCATTTGGCTCACATGGATTTGGCCCTTAGAGGATTTCAAAAACAATTGAAAGCCATTTCTGTAGTCTAAATAATGAGCCTACGGAAGAGTTGGGGAGGAGAGGAATCTGTGCATTGCAGGCAAAAGGCCTACACTGGTCGAAATTGAGCAGGAGTTGACATCCCAGGTATGATGGTTAATTTATGTGTCCACTTGAGTGGGCCATGGGGTGGCCAGATTAAACATTGTTTCTGGTGTGTCTGTGAAGATATTTCTGCATGAGATTAGCATTTGAATGCGTGGAGTCAGTAAAGCAGATTGCCTTCCCCCATGTGGTTGGGCATCATCCAATCTATTAGGGGCCTGAATAGAACAAAAGGCCCAGGAAGGAGGAATTCATCCCTTTTATTAATATTTCCTATCTTACTGCATGAGTTGGAATATCTCGTCTCACCTTCTCCTGCCCTCAAAGTGGGGTTTACATCATCCATTCCCTTTGTTCCCAGGCTGGCCTTCAGGCTCCAACTGAGTTGTACCACTGGCTTCTCTGGGTCTCCAGCTTGCAGTTTGAAGATGGTAGAGATTCTCAGCCTCCATAATCACATGAGTAAATTTCTCATTTTTTATACACACACACACACACACACACACACACACACATACACACACACACACACACACACACACACCCCACATATATATATATATACCATATTTGGTTCCTTTTCTCGGGGCACTCTGACTAATATGATAGGCAAGGACTCTTGAATTCACAAGTCCTAACCCCTGCTCTAGCCTACTGCAATCATTTATCCTACATTTGAACCTAGGTCATCTTTTACCAAGAGCTGTTGAGAAGCAATTGGTGACTTCTTTAAAATAATTAATAAGAAGACCTTCTGTGAGAATAGATTGTATTGGTATTTGATGTAATTATGCCCCTGGCCTTCTTCTGAACTATAGGACCCCCTAATAAGGGCAGATTTATATCAACCTGCAATATATCACCCTAGGTTCCCCTTCCATAGAGAAGTAATAGAACAGTAATTTGTACAGGCTTCTTGCCTACCATTCTTGTTGGACATGCCTCTACCCTTCTTCTTGGCCTACACCGACTACTTTCTTGACAATTCTGTGTAATTCAACAGAGCTTTTGTAAGCATCACAGTCTTTCCGTCCATTATCACATCTACTGTTGTAAGAAACTTCTGCATCTATGTTGGTAATGCATCACACTATCTTATTTTAGCTTTCCTTCACCTCCTGACTCCAGCAGGCATCACACCCACTCCATTTCAGGAATATCTTCTACCATAGACACTGGAACCACTCCACTTCTGGAACGAGTTTCCCCATATCTAAGATCTTAAATGTCAGCCTTTCAGTGTGTGACCACAGTTCCCTTTCCTGTGAGATTTATTTCTTCAGTGTTGCCACCAAGCCTGCTTTGGGTCTCTGAATCTCCAAAATTGTCCCTTTTCTCCACAACAACTCCAGTCCCTCTAATCATTTCCCATGATGGGAACCCAGGCACATGTCCAGTGAATGTCCTTACACTACATGTTCTCTTGTCCACCCCAATATAATGCAATCCCAAAGAAGATGCCCAGCTATGAGGATCAGCCCTATCGCAATCTTACACTCTAATGAAATCAGCTAATCACACAGTGCCACATGGGAATTCCTTTGTGTATTTCTGTTCAGATTCCCTTCCCATTTTGCCCAAACGATTTTCTCAAATGTTTCCCATCCTATGCACTAGGACTAGTACTATAATCCTTTTTTTTCTTTCAGTGGAAGATTTTTGCTTCCTTTCTTAAGACTAAAATTTGGATCAGGTCATTGATTCATCTCATTCTTTACATTCTCAGATGAAGATTCATAATAATATTCAAATGTTGATGAATGCAGAATGTATTTTTCAGCTCATACATTTTTTCTTTTGTATATCTCCACCTGTACACCCCAAGCTGAGCATACCACATTTGATACATTATCCCTCATAATAATCTTATTGCTTCTTCAGTGATATTTCTGCTATACCATGTGTCCAACCTCTGCATGCCTTTAAATTCTGGATGCTGAAGAACCAGATTGACTAGTGGAAACTTTTGTCTGACATATTCAGAGACTTTTATAAAGGCATATTACCATTTAAGAGGTACATAAAAGTCTCTTGACTTGAAACTTCTCCATTTCTCCAATAAGCAACTATAGTAAAATAAACACATCATATACAAGCATTTGTGTTGTGACGAAAGAACATTATCCATCAGCTAACACTGGCTTTAAGATCAGGATACTGCATTCTAGCTAGAGGGCAGAGCTCTGTCATTAAGTGACTATACGGCTCTGCACAAGTTATGTCTACTTTCCAGACCTTTAGGTAATCATGTGGAAATTCAGAGCGTTGGATTAGATGATCTCTGAATTTCCTTTCAACGCAGAAGTATTTTAATACTGATGCTCCTATCTTTTGGACTATTTACTAGAGTTTACTATGTGTTGTGCACTTTGGTAAATCCTGTGGAAAGTCAGAGAAAATATAAAAGAACATTGGAAATCTTAATCCCTGCATCTGAGTAAAAATACAGTTCGCTGGCCCACCAGTGAGGAAATCTTCATTCTAGCTCTAAATATGCTACTAACTTGCTAAATTTCCAAGGGTAACATAGTCCCTTTGCTAGATACTGCCTCGGTTTTCCCTTATATAAAATGAGGATTGTGAACAGTTGATCTCTAAGGCTCTTTCAAGTTCTGTGATGCTATTATCTAGTGTCAGGGAATAGATTAAGACATCAATTAATTCAAGTATAAAACACAGTGGTGCAAAATTATCCCCCACAATCACTGGGCTGCTTCTAGTCTGAGGATACAGATGTTGAGTAATTTATTCAGCCACCTCTTTTTGAATGCTTGCTTGAACTCTGTGGGAGTTGAGCCAACTCTTCAGTGTTTTTCACTCAATGGCTTGTCAGTTCCTCCTTTAATAGTAACATTGCACCCTCAATGAGGTGTAAGGCATTTTTTTCCTTGCAAGATGAAAAGAGGTGGTCATGGAACTGGCACAGCTCTGGGATGCAGACATCCTTCCAAATCTCTTTTTTTTTGAGGAGCCAAATGAGTCATTCAGGAAATGTATGAGTGCCCAGTACAGAGGAAATTAGGAAGATTATCTCTCCTAACCTCCGTCAATTTCTCCCATTCTCTTCATGTTTGCATTTTGGTAGCTCTCAAAAGGTTTATTATCCAGTTCCTCAAATTTCCTTTCAGGACTGGGGAGTATAAAATTGCAATTTCATTAATGCAATGAATATTAAATAAAAACACATCATCACTTCTCAAAAGCTAAAAATTTGGGGAAATATATTGAAAATATACTATTCATAGGTGTAGTGTACAGAAGAGGGGTTTCACCCCCTGCCTTTAAAAGCACACCACTTTCTTGACAGATGTCCAGTAGTTTCCTGATGCATTGGGCTTCAGCACCAACAAAGCTCAGCTTCAAAAGCTTCGATGACCTCACTTCCCTGATCTCTTGTCTTGCTCCCGCCTCCACACCTCTCAGCCACCAAGCCCATGCATTCTTCCAACAGATCTTTATTCGGTATATCTTAGGAGACAGCATGGTGTGATGGAAATGCCATTGGATTGGGGCGGGTGACTTGAGTTCATATTCTGGGCCCAGCTTTGTTAACTAAGTGACCATGCAGAGCTCTTCTTTTCTCTGTGCTTCAGTCTCTCCACCTGTAATATTCTATTACCCCACCCATAACAATCCTGCACAAACTGGTAGCAACTCCAGTGGACAAGAAACTGTTTTCCAGCCTTATTGAAATGCAATTGACAAATAAAAATTGTATATATTAATATTTAAGGTGTACAACATGATTTGATATACTTATTCATTGTGGAATGATTACCAGAATCAAGCTAATTATGATCAGAAACCAAATTTTTGAGGACAGAGACCCTAACTCAATTATCTCTATATTTTTTGATTCCTGGCTCTTGGCAAATGCCTTACTCGCAGTAGCTACTCACTCTATATTTAGAGAACTAATGATTTAATGGATAAACCTGAGGCTTCCTGTCCTGCTACAATTAAGACTGCTGAAACATTATGAGAGACAGACAGTGAGGGTCAAATGGAAGGAATTCCTCCAACTATACCAAAATGCGAACATACGTAACACACACACACACACACACACACACACACACACAAACACACACACAAGTGGCTCATATAGGTACTCATCTGACTTCCTCTGTAGGCAAAAGAAAGCTGGCCTCTGCTCATCCCACCTATTTTTTTTAGATATATGGGTTTTTTTCTGCCTTTATAATCATCTGTCCTTATTACTAATTATTTTCTATGATTTTACACTAGAATATAACATTGAAGGCCAATGTACCATTGCATTTACCTGGGACACATATCCTCTATTGCTGAGTGTGTAGATAGAATTATAGGGATTGTGGAAATTATGAAAAGAAATCTAGTGAAAGGGAAGCTATGAAAGCCAGTGGGCCATTTCCCCTGGAGTCCTAGAGATTAAACTGCTTTAACACTGGATTCTGCAGATTTGAGTCCAAACAATAAGCTCCATCCCAGTTATCAGGTAACTATGATAAACTGTTACTACAACCAAGCTGCCAGAAGGAAAACAAAAATTCTTCCTGACACTTTGCTATGGTTTGAGTATGTCCCTTAAAGTTCATGTGCTGGAAACTTAATCCCCAATGCAATAGTATGGAGAAGAGGGACCTTTAAGAGGTGATCAGGTCTTGAGGGCTCAGGCCCTGTGAATGGGTTGGTTAATGCCATTGTCATGGAAGTGGGTTAGTTATCACTGGATTGGGTTCCTGACAAAAGGATAAGTTCAGCCCCCATCTCTTTCTGTCTGGTATGCTCACTTGCCCTTCTGACTTCTGCCGCAGGATGATGATGCATGAAGGCCCTTGCCAGGTGCTGGCACCAAGCTGTTTGTCTTCTCAGCTCCAGAACCATCAGCCAAATAAATTGCTGTTCATTACAAATCACTCAGTAGTATTCTGTTATAGCCACACAAAATGGGCTAAGACACATCTTAAGAGGTCTTAGGGGGTTGTTGACTTATCATGTAGCTTAAGCATTGGCTTTGATATCAGACAAGTATGGGTCGAAACTTAGCCCTGCCTCTTTCTCAGAGTTAAGTGACTCAGAAAGTCACTTAACTTTTCTGAACTTAACTTTTCCTCATCTGTAAGCAGAAGACAAAATAATGTATTTAATTAATGAATGGTAGCAAAAATCAAGACAGAAGATGGATAGGGTATGTCTTTGCAAAATTCTACCATCCTATATGTGTTAATGATTGTGGTAACACTGGAGCCATGGTTTTGCTTCTGGGGCCCCACATCCCAATTGGGGCTACCGGGTATAGTCTCGTGAAAAGCCAAGAAAAATGCAAGGAAACAATGTGGGAGATGACATGAGTCTGTGGCAGATTAAGTGCTAAACGAATAGATGGGATCTGTCAAGCTGTGTTTTCACAGCTCACTGCTATGCCTGGCTCTCAAGGAGCCACAGTTGCTTTAAGTAGCTGCCTAGGGGTCCATAAAATGTTTAAGAGCTTTGTCCAGTCCCACAGAGGAGCTTTAAAAGTTTAAATGGACTTTATCCCAACCTCAGGTTTTAGTTGAATATCTATGCAAGGATTCAGTTTAGTATCTTTAAGAGATTGAGGAGTCTCCAGGGACCTCCCTACTAGTCCCAGAATCTTGGTAGACAAAAAACACACTGGCTCCATTTCAAAATTAAAGAGACAGATGCTCTAACATGATCTTCTACTGATATCCACTGCAGGTTGGCTGTCCAGGCACGGTGCCAACACATCTCTTATTTGGGAAATGAGTGCTTGGACATCATCCTAACTTCCTAAAAATGATCGCACAGCTTGATTCCTTGAAGAAAAGAAACCATAAGCACGTCATTGACATGGCTGAGTGGGGCTGACAAAGACATATCCACAACAATGACATATTCATAAAAAATTTATTGAGAGCTACTGTAGGTCACAAACTGTGCTAGTCCCCTTTGACACAATATTACTGACAAGAATGAACAAGAACTTTGTGAGCTAGATATTTTATTTCCCTTTTTTTTAGAGGAGGTAACAGACTCAGAGAGGTTATACGACTTGCCCACAGTTCCTTGGCTAGCAAGTGACAGAGCCCGGATTGTGGCCCAAGTATTAATCAAATTTTATAATAAAAATAATAATGACGTCAATGATGAGAAAAACAACTAAGTGGCCAGCCACTCTGCCCAACGCATTATATTATTTAATTCTTACAGCAATTCTATTCTCTAGGTCCTGCCATTGTTGCTTTATAGTTGAATGAAATGGGGTCTTGAGATTTTTCAGGACTTTGCCCAAAGTTATGTAGCTAGTGTGTGGTTGTCTCACCCCCAGGAGTGTGTCCTTTACACTATTCTGCACTGCCATTTAAAGAAAAAACATAATTTACAGTGTCTGTAGGCAAGAACTTTGCCATTTCGACCCAGAGTGTGCTGCTTCATAAATCATGAGGCTTTGTCTGATGGTGGGTAGAGGAGGTGGGCTATTTGGGCATGTCTGGGGCAAAGGCCCACAGTGAGGGATTTCCTAAATCCAGATGCTCTACCAGTGATTTCACGTTAGGGATATTTGTCCAGACGGTTCTGAGGATACAGGGCAGCTCAACACATCTGTGGTTTCAGAGCTCACAGCTCGAGTGAGGTAGATGGCCATGGTGGATGTAAACAAAAAAGCACGGGCTTGGGAGTCCAGTTTGGGCCAGGGCTTGCAAACCAGGGGCCTGTGGCCAGTTCCAGCCCACACACAGATGGCTTTTATTTTATCAAGACAGTGTGTTCAAAAATGGAAATGCTTAATAACTTTTAAAAACCAAGAGATTTCACATAAAAATCCAGATTCTAAGCTTCTTTCCAGGGGGAGGGGGAAGAACAAAAAGAAAAGTCTGGCATCTCTGGGCACACACACTTGAATGGTGGTGGTCAAGGCCCTTGAGAAGAAGGACAAACAGAGAATACTCTGCAACAACATTCCCCCTGCCTGCTTGCTTTATTTAGATTTTCAGGTCTTGTAGATAGTTGAGTTTGCCATCCCTGTTCCAGAGACAGCTTTGCTATTAACTAGTGAAGGAACATAGATGCATCGCTAAACCTTTCCAAAAATAGAAGAGAATTTGATAGATTCAGTAGTTTTCAAACTATTTTTGAGCCATGGCTTTCTGTTAATAAAACTTTCCCTTGAAGTTCAATGCATAAATGTAGCAGAGGCAAAAGGGTATTTATTTATACAATGAGGAGAGAGAGCTAGAGGACTAGCACCACTCTCCCTCCCACTCCTGGAAATATCCCTTAAAAGTACTCTGTAAAAGCCCCAAGTTCTAATCACAGGTTTCAAAGCCTCAGACTGGCTTGTAAGGTTGCCTCAAAGTTAGGAGTACAGGGTAGGCAGGTTGGTTATTCCTCATTGGAAATCTTCATAATAAACATTCTTGAGTATCCATGGCTATTCCTTAGCTTGTCATCTCAATTCTTTTTTTCTTTTATTTTATTTCATTTATTTTCTTTCTTTTTAAGATTTTTTTTCTTATAAATCCTGATTTGGTGTGTATAGCACCCAAAAATATTTTTTTGATTTTAAGAATTAAAGTTTAATTTATGTGCAGAGAGACTCACTGTTTATTTTATAGTCACACAAATTCTAGCAAATACATACAGTCATGTGAACACCACCACCATTAAGATATAGAACAGTTCCATCAGCCAAAAACATTTCTCCATGCTGATTGTGATCAACCCTGAGTCCTTGGCAACTACTGATCTGTTTTCTGTCCCTGTGGTTTTTCCTCTGCAAGAATGCTCTATAAATGGAATTATATAGTACTTTAAGTTTTGAATATGGCTTCTTTTACTTATTATAATGCATTTTGAGATTCACCTATGGCATTATGTATATCAATAGCTCTTTATTTTTTACTGCTGAATAGTATTCCATTATATCGGTAGAACACGCTTTTCTCATCCATTCATTAGCTGACGGCTGTTTGAGTTGTTTCTAGCCTTCAATGGTCAGCAGGAATAAAACCATTCCTAACATCCATGTACAGGTTTTGTACATAGGTTTCCATTTCACTTGGGTATTTCCCCAGCAGTGGGATTGCTAGGTGTTGTAGTATGTGAGTAACTTTATAAAAAACCCAAACCGTTTTCCAAAGTGGATGAATCATTATGCAGTCATATCAGAAATATATAGGAGTTTCCTGGCTCTGTGTCCTTATATTCTTGGTATTGTTGGGTTATATTTTCTGTCTTTGTCTTACCTTTCCAATAGGTGTGCAATAGTATCTCATCGTGGCTTTAATGTGCATTTCCCTAGTAACTAATGACATTGAAAACTGTTTCCATATTTATGTCAATTCAAGTCCTCTCCCCATCTTTTGGTGGTTGTTCGTTATTGTTAGAGTTTGAGAGTCCTTTATATATTCAAGTTATTTCTCAGATATGGGGTTTGCAAAAATTATCTCCTAGTCTGAGGCTTCCCTTTTCATTCTTTACAGTAACTTTAGAAAGCAGAAGTTCTTAATTTTTATTGTTAGATTTATTTTTTCTTTTATAGATTGTGCCTTTTCATGTCTTATTAAAGAAATATTTGCCTAATCTAAGCTCCCAAAATTTTTCTTCTAAGTTTTCTCCCAGAAATTTGATAGTTTTGGATTTTACATTTATATGTATGATTCACTTTGAGTTAATTTTGTATGGGATGGATAGAGGTTTTTATGCCATGGATATACAAATGTTCCAGTTAAAAAAAAAAAACTATTCTTTTTCTATCAAATTGCCTTTGCACCTCTGTAAAAAATAATTTGGCCATGTATGCATGTGTCTGTTCCTTGACTCTTGACATTCTGAAATCAATGAACTCCTACTTACGTATAAAACATTTTGTAAATATATAGCCCAGATTTCACTGTGTGGCAGAGAAAATAAACTAAAAAAGGGATCTGTGGAACCTGAAATCTTCCATGGTCTCTGGAGAATAACAATGAACCTGATTATATAGACAAAATTAGAAAGAGCCTCACCTAGGCATTATGATCTACATTGGAGTACTGGTTCTGCTAAAAGTTAACTTCCAGAACTTTTACAAGTTACTTACAGTGTTTATTTCTGTCTCAACGTTGAGAAAATACATGTACACTGTTTAGCTTAGTACCAGAGACACAGTATGAAAAAATATACAGTGCAATGATTATTAAAATAAGATCACCGAGATCCACTTTAGCTCTAAGTTAGGAATCTAACAAGGTGCAGCAGGATCAAGACACCTAATTCCAGTTCGCAATCAGATACTGACTATCTATGCACCATTAAGCAGCAAGCTATGACGTTGTGATCCTTAATCTGCTTACATGGAAGGTGGGGTAATTATGCCCCATCTGCTAACCACTAAAGGTACTCATGAAGATTAAATAAAATCACTTTGTGAATATGCTTTAAGGCACATATTGTGCTGTAAGAATATAAAGGATTTTTATAATTATCTGGCTGCATGAAACACAGGATGATGAAGGGTATTTAAATTAACATCTGGGTAACAAGTTTGCTTACATATTGAAAAGTTTTAACTAAATCATTTCTAACCAACTTACGAAGCAGAGTCCTAGACAGCAAATAGATTGTTGGGTTTGGAAAAGTGGAGAATGTCAATATCTGTGCCAGAACAATGGGCTGCAATTGGGGCCTGCAGAAAGGGGCAAGGAATGGGATGCAACAGTTAAGAAAACGAGGTCTAAAGATACATTCAGACGTCAAAGGTTCAGATGAACTCATAAATCAATGTCGAAGGCAAACAATAGGTTGGAAAATAGATGACAGAACACAGGTAGTATGACAGGCCATGGTAGGCAAAGAAAAACTGTATTAATATTTAATTTTTATTCAGGATTTGCTATGTGCCAGATGCTGTTCTAAGCACTAGAGAAGTGTTAACTGATTCAATCCTCACAACAATTCTGCAAGAAAAATACTGTTATTGTTCACTCCACTCCCATTATAGATGAGCAACCAAGGCAAAAAGAGGTGAGGTCATACACTGGACTTCTTCCATTCAACCCCTGCAGTAGTACTCGCTCTCCATCCTGTGCTGCAGGCCATCCCCTCTACCCCTTGAGGCCAAACTCTTCCAGAAGTCTCCTTGCCCTTGGGCTTCCAGCTGAGTCCCAAGTAGTAGGAAACCCCAGTTGGAGAGCTGAGGAAGGACAATTTCCCCGGCGTTCCTCCCATAGGAGCATGGAAAACCAACAGCATCTTACGGCCCAGGGTCAGAGCACCCTTCTCCCTGGACAGTCCTCTGCCTTTTCCCTTTTAGAGTAAGGGGTTATTCCTTTCACAGTGGGTTACTTTCATGGCACTGTCGAAGCCACTGTACTTGTCCTGCAAAATTACATGCATGTTTTTGCTTGTGCCTGTATATTTAGTTCAGCATTTAATGTATGATTTAATTTGACAGGAGCTCAACTTTTCTGGAATATATCCTTCAGGTAAATGCTGCCTCTTGCCCCTTCAGGTTTTGGGGTGGTAAAGGAACACTCTCTTGTGGCTTTCTGACTCCCAGCCCATACTTTGTAAACCTTGTCTATATTAAACTCTGCTCGAGTTATCCAGTTTTCAAGTGTCCTGTCTTTCCTGCCCAGACCCTTATAGATAAAGGTAACTTGTCCAAGGTGATCTTGCCAGTAGACCAGGAATTTAAACCTAGGAGTCTGACCCTAGAGGCTATGCTACCTCTTAAGAAATAAAGCCAACAATCAAACAGGTGTCCACTTGGTGCCTAAGAGCAAGATGAAGCAGGAGATTTTTTTTAATACTTTAAATAGGCAAGTATTAATTCCTATTATGATGAGGATATGGTTTTAAGTGCTGAGCAGAGAAAAATCAGCAAAATTCTGCTATCAAAGATCTCGTGTAGTAGGTGTACAGACATTCTATTTCAACATGAGAAGCTCACAGGAGAGAAATATGTGATGACCTCTTGAAGAAGGGAAAAGAATGTAGTGGCTGAATAAAGCATCGAAAGCATATGGCATTATATAAACCAATCTAGTGATTCCCTAAGCTTTTTGGGTGAAAACTTCTGAATAGAAAGCATTGCTTAGAGAAAGGTGATTATTTTTAAATGTAATAAGGTTTTTCTTACAGCATGACAAATATATGTTACTTTAAGCCATAAAATAAAAACGAACAAAAAGAAAGTAAAATCTACCCAAATCATATTCAGCACAATAAGCATGTTATAAATATTTGAATTATTTCATATACAAATTAGTACACAGAGCATAATATTTCCGACCCTGCCTTTCTCGTTTTAGAGTGTATGGCTATTCCTTTCACATTGGGTTATTCTCATGTCAATGTAGAAGCCAGTGTATTTTGCCTGCAAAGTTATGTGTGTGTTTTGTGTGTGCCTGTATATTTAGTTCAGCATTTAATATGTGATTTAATTTGACAGGAGCCCAACTTTTCTGGAACATCTCCTCAGAGTTAGAGGAGTTTTGCCAGTATTTCAGGAAAATATCCATGAAGCAGTGTCTACCTACAACAAATGTTTCCAGCCACGATAAATTATGGGGCCACATAAATATCAAACATCTTCCAATAACTGCCTTTTGGCTTTATAAGGCAAGAACAAATCCTTTGTGTACACAATATTGGTTC
Organism: Indri indri; assembly: GCA_004363605.1. NCBI lineage: Eukaryota > Metazoa > Chordata > Mammalia > Primates > Indriidae > Indri > Indri indri. The sequence goes on along the minus strand of RJWJ010039223.1, from coordinate 678 downwards.
GTGGCAGGCCAATTCCTCACAAACCCAGTCCCTGGCTGTAATACCAGTATTTGTAGAAAATAGGAAAGGTTTGTTGTTTTAACCATAAGCTTTCATCTATCCTTTCCTTCATTTTTCCCTTCATTCGTTCACTCCTTTATTCAACAAATATTTATGAAGTACTTTCCACAATTCAGGTTCTGGAATGGCTTTTGGTTGTTCTGGCTGCACTGAGCCTAAGCTTGAGATTGCATGTGATGTGCTTTTCCAGTGCTTGGACTGTAGACTTGACTTTGGAAAGATCTGTGCCATCTGGCATTAAACACTAAAGCATTTTGGAATGAGCAGTTTTTCACCCAGGCTGCATCTCCCAGTGTTCGTTTTCTCTGTTGCCCCTAACACTAATCTATCACGAAGTTGTCATGCCAACAAGGGTAAAAAGAGGATGATTTTTTATGTCTTTCTTTGGTATCAAAGCTAATTATTATTTTGAATTAAAGAATTTCTAAATGTCTGCTTAAAGGAACAATGGTATCATAGTGTTTCACAGGCTAGATCTAATTCCAATGCTAAGCAATATATATTAAAGTAGTTCCATTATTTCCTAGTTATGATAGACAGAATAATGGACCCCATTCAAAAGATATCCACATTTTAAACCCTAAGATCTGTGAGTATGTTATGTCACATGGCAAGCGG
>RJWJ010039222.1:0-14584 GCA_004363605.1 Indri indri | reverse complement strand
TGTCTTTAACATTTTTAATGCTGTTGTAAATAGTACTGTTACTGTTTTAAATTTAAATTTCTGATTATTGACACTTTCAGGCAACAGGACCTGGATTTACCCTGCCAGCTAAAACAACAAAAAAACAGACAAAATATCAGAAACAAAGACTCCAAAACATTGGATATCAGGCAGTGGATGACAGTGATCCCTGAATGATAGAACACAGATGAAATGAGCTACAATTGCCCCAGCTTACTACCTGGAGAGCATTTCCAGGCCACAGTAAAGGGACAGTGAACCCAGGCAGAGCCCAGCAGTTGCCGGAGCCGAGGAATAGAGCTGGGAGCTTAAGGAAGCTAACATAACTAGAATTCACAGGGTAGGGTACCAGAGAGGAGACAACTACACAGGGAGAGAAAGTCAGAGTCCCCTCCAGTATTTGATTGAGTAATTTTTAGCACATATATATGAGAAGACTACCTGAGGTCAGAAAAGGACCCCAAAAGTTTACAGGGAACAGCGCCTGGAGCTTTCACAGGGCTAAGAATAGTGTCTGTTCCCAACAGCCAGAAAGTAAAACATCCTAACTCATGGACATCAGTTAGAGTACTATGAAAGGTCTCATCTCAGTAGTAGGGAGAAACTACTACTAAATGTAGTAGTAGTACACTAAATACTACTCTTGTCCTGCATAATAAAGCTTAAAATCAAGACCTAAAAGGATCAAACTCTTTCTGAATGACTTAACCACATCCCACAATTAATCTTAAAACCAATTTTAGGAATACAAAAGGATTTTACCCAACAAGATAAATTCACAATAGCTAGCATTTAATAAAAATTACCCGAAATTCAAAGAAGAAGGAAAATAAAACACACAGTGAAAAGAGGTCATTAATGTGTAATGAAGAACAGGCATTAAAAATAGCTGCTGTGACTAGATTCCATATGGTCAAGATGCTAAAGGAAGGATTGAAGATGTTAAATGGAGACATATAAAACATTAAAAAGATCCAGATCAAACTTCTAGAGATGGAAACCACAACATCTGAGATGAAAAATACAAGGTCTGTCTGGAAAGTGTCCAGCCATTGTTAATAAAACGAGAACAGTCTGTGCAACATGGATGTAACCTGGCAGCCAAGGAGAGGGGACTGGGATGTGCATGCGTGAACAATGACATGTCACTGTGCTAGTCAGCGGGCGCTGGACGCCGTTGAGTGAGCATGTGCACTGCGTGGCCGTCGCATCCAAAATGACTGAGCGAGTGGAACAGTGAATCTGCATCAGATTTTGCCTTAAGCTTGAACATTCCTCCGCAGAAACTATTTGGATGATTCAGAAGGCTTCTGGGGACAAGGCAGCAAGTGTGGTGCAAATAAAAGTGTGGCACAAACGCTTCAAAGACTGTCAAGAATGTGTTGAAAGTGATCCACCTTCTGGAAGGCCTGCAACACGCAGAACACCTGAGAATGTTGAACGTGTACAGTTGGCTAAGAGACGCTGGGAGAACCGCGTGAGGTCCCAAGGCGCCTACTTTGAAGGGGACTGAGGTGTCATTGTCCTATGTACAATGTTTTTGTATCTGATATCTTCTTCAATAAGTGTCTCTAGTTTTCATATTACATGGCTGGACACTTTATGGACAGACCTTATATACTGGATAGGATTAATGACAGATTTGACATTACAGATGAAGAGAATAGGGAACTGAAAACATAGTAAAGGAAGCTATCCAAAAGGAAACACATCAAGAGAAAAGAATTAAGAAAAATGAAGAGAATTGATGAATTGGAGGACAACTTTATGAAGTCAAACATATGTGTAATTGAAATCCTTGAAGGAAAGGAGAAAAAAGGTGAGACCCATAAAAGATTTAAAGACATAGTAACTGAAAAATTTCTAAATTTGATGAAAACTATAAATCTACAGATCCAAGAAATTCAACAAATTCTAGCAAAAGAAACATGAAACTATACCAAAGTACCTCATAATCAGATTCCTTGAAACCAGTGATAGAAAAAAATCTAGAAGCAGCGTGGTGGTGTGTGAAGGATAGGGACACATTCCATAAAGAGAAATAAAGCTGAGGATAACAGCAGATTTCTCATCATAAACAATGCAAGATAGAAGACAATGGAACAACTTCTTTAAAGTATCAAAAGAAAAAAACTAGAGGTCTCTATCCAGTGAAAACATCTTTCAAAAACAATGGTGAAGTAGAGACTTTTTCTTATGTGTAAAGTGGAAAGAATTCATCACCAGCATATCTGGCCTACAAAAATTGTTAAAGGAAGTCCTTCAAGGAAAAGGAATATGCTGCCTGGTGGAAACCTAGATTTACTCAAAGAAAAAAACCAGAAATGGTAACTACATGGGTACATAGTAAGACTATTTTTCTTATTGCTTAATATCTCTAAAATGTAATTGACTGTTAGGGGGAAAATAATAACAAAGTACTGTTGAGTTTATACCAAATTTAAAGTAAAATGTCTGACAATAGTGTAAAGGCCGGGAGGAACACTGTCGTAAGGTTCTTATACTCTACGTAAAGTGGTATTGGAGCAACTGAAGGCAGACTGCGACAGATTAAAGAGGTATACTAGAGAAACAACCAAAACAAGACAAAAGAGAGTGATAGCTAATAAGCCAGCAAAGGAGACAGAATCATAAAAAAAAGAACTATTTGGTTAATAACAAAAGGAAGAAAATGAGGAAAAATGGAATAGATAACAAATGGGACAAATAGAAAGCAAATAGCAAAATGACAGAACGATAGATTTAAACGTGACCATGTCAATAATCACATTAAATGTGATTAAATGTGAATGCCCCAATTAAAAACCAGAGATTTTCAGATTGGATAAAACAGTAAGACTCAATTGTTTGATGCCTGCAAGAAATTTACTTTAAGCATGAAGAAAAAATAGGTTAAAAGCAAAAGGACAGTAAAAAATACATTAACGCTAACCAAGAAAGCTGAAGTGGCTATATTAGCATATTAACATTAGAAAAAATAGATATCAGAGCAAAATATATTACAGGATAAAGGTCATTTTATAATGATAAAGAAGTCAATCCATCAAGGTGACCTAACAATCTTAAATGTTTATGCACTTAATAACCACACTTCAAAATACATGAAGCAAAAAGTAATAGTCTTGCAAGAAGAAACATACAAATCCACCATTATGGAAAGGTTCAATACTCCTCTCTCAATAATGCATAGGACAAGTGGACCTAATTGACATTTCTGGAACACTATATTCATTAACTGCAGAATAACATTCTTTTGAAGTGTATACAGGACATTTATCGAAACAGACCACACTTCAGGACATTAAACGAGTCTCACTGAATTTAAAATAATTCAAGTCATGCCAAGTATGTTCTTTGGTCACAATGGAAGTGATTAGTAATCAACAACAGAAAGATCTCTGGAAAAATTCCCAAATATTTGGAAACTAAGTAACATACTTTTTTTTTTTTTTTGTCTGAGACAGGGTCTCATTCTGTCACCTAGGCTGGAGTGCAGGAGTGCAGTGGCACAATCATAGCTCACTGCAGCCTTGAACTCCTGGGTTCAAGTGATCCTCCCACCTCAGCCTCCAAAGCAGCTAGAACTACAGGTGTGTACCACCACACCTGGCTAATTTTTTAAAAAAGCTTTGTAGAGACAGGGGTCTCACTGTATTGCCCAGGCTGGTTTTGAACTCCTGACCTCAAGCAATCTTCCTGCCTTGACCTCCCAAAGTGCTGGGATTACAGGCGTGAGCCACCACACCTGGCGAGTAACATACTTCTAAGTAAACCATGGGTCAAAGAAGAAATCAGAGGTAAATTAGAAAGTATTTTGAAATGAATGTAAAAGAAAACACAACATATCCAAATTTGTGGGCTGTGTTAATAGCTAGAGTAGTACTTAGAGGAAAAATCACAGCACTAAAATACCTACATAAAAAATAAAAAGGCCCCCATTCTATTGCCTCAGAATCTGCCTTAAGGAACTAGAAGAGGAGAATAAATGCAACACACAGTAAGTAGAAAAAGGAAAATAATGAAGATCAGAGCAAAACTCGATAAAATAAAAAGCTGAGAGATAACACTGGGAATGAGAGACATCACCACAGACTTCACGTGTATTAAAATAATAGTAAGGGACTGTTATGTGCAATGCGTGCTAATCCATTTGACAACTTAGATGAAATGGACACATTCCTTGAAAGACACAAACTTCCAAAACTCACTCGAAAAGAAATGGATAACTTGAATAGCCCAGTATCCACTGAAGACATCTAGGCTCAGACAACTTCACTGAAGAATTCTACCAGATGTTTAAGGAAGAGAGTATATCAATTATACACAAAATCTTCTAGAAAATTGAAGAGGAGGGAATACTTCCTAACCCATTCTATTAGGTCATCATTACTCTTATATCAAAGCCAGACAAAGACATTACAAGAAAAGCAAACAAAAGACCAATATGCATCCCTCATGAACATAGATGTGAAACTTAATAACAAAATTCTAGAAAATTGAACCCAGCAATGTATGAAAAAGGGTAACACATTATATCAAGTGGTGTTTATCCCAGGAATGCAAGGTTGGTGTAATAAAAAAAATCAATCAAGGCCGAGGCAGGCGGATCATTTGAGCTCAGGAGTTCGAGACCAGCCTGAGCAAGAGTGAGACCCCAACTCTACTAAAAAAAATAAAATAAAATAGAAAGAAATTAGCTGGACAACTAAAAATATATATACAGAAAAATTAGCCGGGCATGGTGGCACATGCCTGTAGTCCCAGCTACTCGGGAGGCTGAGGCAGGAGGATCGCTTGAGCCCAGGAGTTTGAGGTTGCTGTGAGCTAGGCTAACGCCATGGCACTCACTTTAGCCAGGGCAACAGAGTGAGACTCTGTCTCAAAAAACAAAACAAAACCAATAATCAATCAATCCATCAGTGCAATTCACTGTATTAATAGACTAAAAATGAACAACCAAGAAATGCAAAACAAGCATTTGACAAAATCCAACTTCCATTCCTGATAAAAACTCCCAATAAATTAGGAGGAGAAGGGAACTTCTCAAACTGATAAAGAGTATCTGTGAAAAATCCACAGCTAATATCTTAATGGTGAAAGACTGGATGCTTTCCCCTAAGATCAGGAACAGAACAAGGCTGTCTACTCTCACCACTTCTGCTCAACGTTGTATTCGAGGTTCTAGCTAGTGCAGTCAGGCAAGAAAAAGAAATAAACAACATCCATATTGGAAAGGAAGAATTCAGTTGGCTGCAGTGGGACCTTAGGCTTTTCTGGGCCTTGAGGATGGTGACCTGTGTGTGCATGCACACACATATATGTGCACGCAGTGCTGTGTTGGTGCATGTGGTATCTCACTTCTCTGAAATGCCCCTCAATATTGGGGAGCAGAAACATGTGCACTGAGAATTGGCAGCCATGACCCCTGCAGCACCCACCCCCCCAGTTTCTCTAAGGTCTCAGGCTTTTTCTTGAAAAATTCATTTGCATTTCACTTCATACTATTTGTGCTATTTTAATAAAGAAGGACTATTTTAGGTAACTAATGCTCAAAGCACAGGTCCAGCGAGGGAGATGGGTCGTGTTTCTCTGACTCCCAGGCCCCTGGCCACCTGGGTGGTGCAAACACCGCACTGTGAGACGCGGTGGCAGGAGAGCGAGCACATGACTGGAGCGTGTGTGCGTGCGCCACGCGTGAGATGCTGGGCAGGCAGCCTCACCTCTCCAAAACTCTCTTTCCTGCATTTTAAAATGGAGATGAGAATCTTCATGGCCTCCTGCTCGGGATGAGTGGGGTGTGGGTGACAGGTGAAAATGCTGTGAGGGTCACTTTCTTCTTGCCAAGCGGTCCACTGCGAGTCCTTGGCTGGCCCCCAGGTGTTTTCGCTCTGGAAGGCTGAGGGGGCTTCTCTGAGAGAGGCATGTTCCGCCCCCCTGCTCCAACACTGGAGACCTTGGGGAAACTGAGGCCCAGGCCGTCCCACTGTGCACGTCTGAGGCTGCCCAGTGACTTCACAGACACGGAGGGATGGGGAGGTTTGAGGAACAGTCTGAAAAAGACCTGTGTGGTGGTCAGAATTTCCGCACACCCCACAAGCTGTCCACATCCTAATCCCTGGAACCTGTGCATTTGTTAGATTATGTGAAAATAGGGAATTAAGGTTGCAGATGGAATTAAGGTTGCTAATCAGTTGACCTTAAGATGGGAAGATGACTTTGAATTATCTGGGTGGGTCCCATGTAACCATAAGGATCATTTGATGTAGAAGAGAGTCAGAGGTGAGATAAAGGAAGCAGGGTCTGAGAGATGCCACATGGGAGGGACGGAGGAAGGGCCCATGAGCCAAGGCACGCAGGTGGTCTCTGGCAGCTGGAAAAGATGAGGAAATGGATTCTCCCACAGAGCGCCCAGAAGGTACGCAACCCTACTGACACCTTGATTTTAGAGACTCATTTAGACTTCTGACCTACAGAACTGTAAGATAATAAATGGGTGTTGTTAAAGTTGGTGGCAATTTGGTACAACAGTGATAGAAAACTAACATATCTCAGAAATTCCTGCCCTGCCAGCTCTCTCCCTGTGCTGGAAACCCCAGCAGGTCCAGGGGTTTCGTGGACTCTCATCCAGTTGTTGGGCTCCAGGTCCGCTGATGCTCCCCCAGGCATGCTGGCCCTGAGCCCTGCAGGCCTGTGTGTGATCAGAAAGAGATGTTGGCCAGCCCATGAGGAGGTCAGAGCCTGTCCTGGGCCTCAGCCCCACCCAGGGCCCAGAGGGGAGCAGGCCTGCCAGCTCTGCCTGGGGGACAGAGCACTGCCTTTGGAGTCTTGAGGGCTGAATCCAAATCCTGGATTTGCCCTCTACTAGGTGTGTGACTGTGGGCAAGTTACTTAACCTCTCTGGGCCTCAGTTTTCTTGGCTGTCGAATGGAGATAGTGGTACACACCTCACAAGGTTGTTAGATTAAATGAGCTCACATATGTGCAATGCTTAGACTAGCCTGACAATAGATGGTTACGCATGTGAGCTGTGGCTGGTATTATGCTCATTGAGATAACTGAGATGAAGTTGCTGTCTTTAGGTGGTGGGCAATCGGTGGGGGAGACACACTGGTGTGGGTAGACAAGTGCGGGGGCGGGACAGGGACACAAAGCAGGAGGGAGGGATCCTTTCTGTTGAGTTGGGGATTCAGGAAAGGATGTAGATCCAGTGAGGCCGAGCTGAGTCTTGGGACATGAGCACGTCCCTGCTAGACAGGTGGGGTGTAGCGTGCCCCTGGCAGAGCATGCACCTGGGCAAAGCTCAGCAGGTGAGACATCACCTGGCCTGCTGGCAGAGTGGTACCTTGCACGTCTGCGGGAGAAGAGTTAGGAGAAGGGCTGCAGCAGGCTCATAAAGTCACTAGGGGGCCGACCGAGGAGCATGGACTTTATTGTGGAGGTAATGGGACCCTCTGAAAGTCCCCTCTGGATGCAGAGTGGGCGGTGGATTGGAGCGGGTGCCCAGACTGGAGGCAAGAAGGCCGGTGAGAAGGCGGAGGCTGTGACCTGGGGTTGGAGGATGGGACCTGGGTCTGGGGATTTGGGCTGGAGAGTGGGACAGACCCAAGACTATGTGGGAGAGAGTCGCCGTAGTCTTGGTGGCTGCCTGGATGTGGGACAGTTCTGAGTGGGTCCTGGCATCCCTTGCCTGGCAAAAGGAGGCAATATTTGGTCCTGTCCAAACCTCTCAAAGCTGAGATGACCTGAGCTGCCACATTCCTGTTCCTTTAGTCAGTCATTCAGCAAACCTTTGCTGAGTCCCTACTCTGTGCCAGACACTGTGCTGGAAGCACAAAGTCCTGCTCACAATCTGAAGGCCAACTCAGACAACAGAGGCCAACAAAGAGATGCCAGATGTCAGGTGGACACGAATGCTATGATGAAAACTACAGAGGGTAAGGGGTGGCGGGAGGTGCAGGCGGAGCATCTTAGCCCAGGCGGAGGAGTGAGGGGCAAGCCATTCAAATGGGGTACGCGTGCAATCCCAGAGTCTCAAATCCCAGCTCTGCCACTACCATGAGGTCTTGCAAAGGCCCGTCTTCTCTCTGCCTCAGTTTGCTCATCTGCGCAACGGGGATAATGATAGTGTCTACCTGCAGGGTGGTGGAGAGGATGAAATGAGTTAATGTATGTGAAGTGCTTAGACAGTGCCGGGTACGTTAATAATGGATGGAGGCATTTGCCTCTTCTAAGTCCCTGTTTTAGGGGAGGGAATAGCAAGGGCCAAGGCCCTGAGGTGAGAATGGGCTTGGCATGTTCCAGAAGAGGAAGGAGGTCAGGACTAAGCAAGGGGAGTGTGGCAAGGGATGAAGTTAGGAAAGCCGGGACCTGGACAGGCTGAGGCAGCCTCCCGCTGCACCTCCATGCCAGTCATCTCCAAGACTCAGGTCTGTCAGCCCCTCCTCTGCTCAGAAGCCTGCTGTGGCTCCCCAGTGCCCCAGCATTGGTTTGCAGCTTCTCCTCTCTCCTCCAACGTGATTGGCCTGCCTCCTGCCTCACTGTCTGCTCCGGTCAGTCAGAGCCTCTCACTTGCCCCTAGGATTGCTTGGTATCTGTTCATCCAGGCCGTTCCCTTCACAGGGGAGCCCGGGGCCCAGAGAGGGACATGGGTAAGCCAGGAACACACAGCAGATTAGAGGCCAAGACTAGAGCCCACGTTTCCCAGCCTCTGTGCACATGGCTTATCGTTTCCTAGGCCAGTCACTGCTTGTGTCCCAAATGTGACTTGAGTTGGGGGAAGGGGGAAGACACAGGGCATGAAGAGGGGGCAGCCCACTAACTAGAAGGCCTCGGTGTCTGAACCTTCGTAACGCTTAGCGCTGTCGCCCAGAGGGAAACCATCTGTGAGGCTGGGACACGGAGGGAGCGCACATCGTCTGTTCGCCTTTGCTGCGTCCGTTCGTTCCTACCCTGGGAGAGCTGGGGGTCCCCATCTGGCAATGGAGGTCATTCAGGTCATGCTAGGGAGCAATGGCGGAGCCTGCCTCGGTGGCCTGAGAAGGAGTGGGATTTAGAAAGGAGAGACCTCAGGAAAAATACAGCGAACCCCCAGGAAACCTGTGTTTGTCCGCCAGGGCTGCCATAACAAAATCCCACCGAGTGGGGGCTTAAACTACAGAAGGTCATTTTCTCACAGTGACCGAGGCTGGAAGTCCATGATCACGGTGCCAGCAGGGGGGGTTTCCTCCGAGGCCCCTCTCCATGGCTTACAGATGGCCACCCTCGTGTCATCTCCTCACACAGTCCTCCCTCTGTGGGCACTTCCTGTGTCCAAAGTGCCTCTTTCGTAAGGACCCTAGTTGTGTTGATGAGGGCCCACCCTAACGGCCTCATTTTAGCTTCAGAGTCGCCTCTTTAAAGGCCCTGTCTCCAAAAACAGTCACGTTCTGAGGTACTAGGGTTGGGGCTTCAACATGTGAATTTGGAGAGCGCGGTGCACAGGTCAGCCCGCAACGAAATCAAACAGCAATCAGTGCTTGTCCCTGGGCAGAGTGCAAAGACTCAGGACTCCTGGGAGGGAGGCTTCCTCAGGGGTTGGAGCATTCTGGGAAGATTTCCTGGAAGAGAGCAACGTGAAGTTTTGGTCAAAGGGAATGAGAAGGAAGGACATTCCAGGTAAAGGCAACAGCACTATCAAGGGTCTGGAAACACAGGCAGGATGTGTTTTGGGGAAGACAATTGTTAGTTGTCTAGATGAGTCACAGGGTTAATTGTTCTTTGGGGGGGTGGAGTGTAAAGGGGAGTTTGGTTGTGAAAGGCCTTGGGTGTCAGGAGAAGGAGTCGGGCTTGATTCCATGGCAGTAGGGAGCCATTGACGGTATTTGAGCACAAGAAAGACAGGAGTTGTGCTTTAGGCCAGAATCAGGGGCGTTACAGATGGGAACAATGCTTCTCGAGTGGGAGTGTGTATCAGAATCACCCGCAGGCCTGGTTAAACCAGATTGCTGGACCCCATTTCCAGAACCCCTAATTCAGTGGGTCTAGGTGGGGGGCCTGAGAATTTTCGTTTCTGCCAAGTTCTCAGGGGATGCCGATGCTGCTGGTCTGTGTAATTTAAAAACCACTGGAAACTTCGTTAGAGGGCGAGAGCAGGGGTAGGGGTGGACAGAGGTACGGCTCATCTCCCGAAGCCTCTGAGGCCCTAGCAGTGGGAAGACCCCAACTCCCGTGTTTCACAGACAGGGAACTGAAGCTCCAAAGGCAATGGTCATAGTAGGGGTCACTTGGGTGAGGGCTGCCATGGCGTCCGCCGTTGGGGGGCGGGGGCGGTGGGGGGAGGCAGGAAGACTCCTCCTCAGGCACCTCCTCTGGGGTCCATCCAGCCCAGGTCCTTGGGGGCAGTGCGTTTTTGGTTGGAAAGCAGCCCCTAGTAGCTAGGTCTCCCAGAGCATGGGACAGACAGCGAGGGAGGCCGGCCGAGGCGGAGCGGAGAGAGCAGGAGGTCACCGCTTTTTGCCTGCAAGGCCCCGCCCCCAGCCCCACCCCAGCTCTGCCTAATATGGCCACGCCCCCTGTGCCACAGGGCTTGGGGGGCTGGGTCACTGGGTGACCTTGGGTAAAATACTGCACTCAACTTTTCTGTGCTTCACCATCCTCACCGGTACTTTGGGAGTAAAACACCAACCTCATAGGGTTATTATGAGAATTGTGAACTAAAATAGAATCTCAAGGCTTCCCCCCACCAGCTGACTGAATGGACCCCCTCCTGGCCGAGGGGATGTCCTAAAGCTAAATTGCCCGCCACGAGGAGGGAGGTCAGACATGCCTCATCATGCCCCCTCCCTTCTTGTAGGTCTCCTTTGTACCTAAGGCTGTGCAAGCCAAACCTGCAGGTGCTCACTTTACGCAACAAATATATGTTCGGTGGCTTGTCTCTGATGTCTGATGTACAGACTTAACATTCCAAGCCTTTAGACAAAGCTTCATGTCTTTAACCAATTACAAGTCAAAGAATCTTTAAACCCGCCTATAACCTGTAAGCACCCCCCGCTTCGAGATGGCCCACCTTTGGGGGCCAAACCAATGTACGCCTTCCATGTATTAATTTACGACTTTACCTGTAACCCCTGTCTCCCTGAAATGTATAAAACCAAACTGTGACCCAACCATAGACAGTCCACTTGCTCAAGGCTTCTTGGGTGTGGCTCTGGGTCATGGTCCTCAAATTTGGCTTAGAATAAATCTCTTTAAAATTATTTTACAGAGTTTGGTTTCCTTTCTGTTGACAGGATTAAATGAATGTATGCTTATAAAGTCCTACTACTATTAAGTGCAAAATAAGCTTCATTATTAGCTATTATTATTATCTTTGCTCTCTTAGAGCTTCGATTCACCGATCTCATCTTCTTTATTAAAAATTCTTTTCAGTACGATCTATTTCAGACAAAAAAGAACATAAAAACTGTGTCTCCCTCACCCAATTTAAGAAATAAAGCATTATAAATGCATTCTCTCTGCTCGACTTTCGTCAGAATCTCCTGCCTCCAACCCATCCTCCTCTCTGCTCACAGGCTGTGAGAGATCCAGATAGAACACATGTCAGATCCTGCCACAACCCTGCTTGAAAATCTGCACTTTGGTCTTGGGTGGCAGAGACCAAACAGAAGGGTCAGTGCAGGTCAGACATGATGGGCCTGGATGTCAAGGGATATGTTTGGACTTTACCAAAGTTCCCCTTAATATTTCTTAAACATCCCCTGCTTTTTGCATGTGTTGGCTCCTCTGCCTGGGGTCCTGTGTATCCCTTCTTCTCTCTCTTTCATTCACTCCAGGAGAAGGAGCCATCCTTTGGTCCTCCCAGACTCCCTGAGAACTGTCCCCCTGGGACTTAATTGTGTGAGTGTGTCCTCCGCTGACTGTAAGCACCTGGCGGCAGGCCCACGCGGACTCTTCATATGCTCCCGGAGAGGAGAAGGCATGCCCAGCACGACACAGTTGCAGCTGAGTGTGTCTGGGGCATGGTGCTGGGGTGGTCATCTGGTGACTCACACCCCATCCTTTTCATGGGGAACTCATAGTCTCTCAACTGTGAAACTGCTGAGGAAGAATAGGGAAGTCACTAAATGGGGTCCTCATTGCAAAGAAACTGCAGCAAAGTGTGATTTCCTCTATAGCGCCCGGTTTCCCTCCAAGCCCCTTCCTGCTCCCTCCCCTTCCCGCTTCTGCCTTGGTCCCTGTCTCTGCTCTCTGAGGACGGTGGGTTCCTCATGAAGACTGGATCTTCCCCAGGGACTTTGATGCGGAACATGCAGTGACCATGTCATGAATCCGAAAGGCTTGTGGTCTTGGAGAAACCTAATGGATGCCAAGCCTGGCCCCAGGCAGCCCGGGTACCAGGAGCAAAGGGGATGTGCTTCCAGACCGGAGGCTCCAGCTCATTCTCATTCCATCAGATGTGTCTGCAGAGCAGATTGGCTTTGAAGAGAGAGGAGAGCCTACGTCTCCATGTAAGTAAAGTGGAGATACACCGGGAAGTGCCCTCGGACTCTGGGGAGGAGCTGGGTGCTGGGGGTGGCACAGGGACAGACGCTCGCCTCTAAGGACATTTTGAAATTTGTACCATGTTCACATCAGACCTATTTTTTAAAAATAAAAACATATATTGGATAGTAGTCAGAAGAGCTGGGTTCCAGTATTGCACATACCAATTACCAGCCTGCTCACCGTGGTCTCTCTGAGATTCACTTTAATAACCGCCCAGTTCTCAGGCTCAGAGAGTAGGCACAAGAGAGACCTCTGTAAACTAGACAGGGCTGGGCGCACTAAATTATTATTCACTCTTCATGCAGTCCACCTCAGGAGACAACAGCTGAGGCCTTCGCTGTTGGCCGTAGTGTGAGGGCCTGTGTGTGTGTGCCTGGACATGAGTGTGTGAGTCTGTGTGTGTGCTTGTGTCTGCGTGTGTCTAGACGTACTGGGGTGGGGGGTGGGATGACTGAGAAGTTGACCATTACAGGGTCTCGGCCCCAGGGAGCTCCTGGTGCAGCAGGACAGGTGGCTAAGAGGACAACTTCCTTTAACACTCTCGAATTCTCAAGGGCCAAATGAACAGATGAAAAATGTGGGTGAGCAAGGGGAGGGAACATGAATCCAAACAGGGGCCTTTGCACTGGCTGTTCCCTCTGCTTGAAATGCTGTTCCCCCGGGATCCTCAAGGCCTACCCTCCTGCCTCCTCCAACTCTTTGAGCAAATAGCGCCTTCTCAGTGAGGCCAACTTGACCACTTGACTTAAATGGCAACTTCACCCCACACTCCCCAAACCCACCCCTGATTTATTTTTAGCGAAAGCCTTTACTTTCAATGACAGTAAAGTTACTTATACTCAAACTGACTTAAAATGCTACATGTTTTATGCATCTATTTTGTTTTAGTGTCTGTGTCCCTCATTTCCTACATTCGAATGGAAGCTCCCTGAGGGAAGGGACCATGTCTGCTTTGTTCATGGCCGTGTCCCCAGTGCCTAGAACAGTGCCTGTGACACATTAGGCACTCAGGAGGTGTTGCGGCTATGGTGGTGATGAGGTGCGTGTTCCGGATGGATGGCAGAAAGGCTGGACATATCCCTCTGTTCCTGAGGTCCATGGTGACAGCAGTGGACTGCAGGGGCATCAGATGTGGGATCTGATGAGGATGTGGGTGGTGGAGGCAGGAACAGTCCAGCAGGCACAGGGAGGAAGATGTGGCCTGAGAAACCTGAGATATTTTGGGAGCCATTCTAAGTGCCCCAAATTCTCGCTTAGTTCCCATCCCGTCTCTCTGCCACCCTGAACTCCAGAGCCTGTTGATATGGGGGCAGGGAGATTCAGGGGCACTGCTGCAGGGACAGGGTCTTCGACATATTTGGAGGTTGGGGGAGGGGATGGCAGACCCACGGTGAGAACCAAAGGCCAGACGGAGGCCACTTGGCTAGGAGAAATCACCTGGGCGGGGGGCATTTGAAAGGGAGGAGACAAAGAAAGTGCCTGCCACAGCGGCTGGACTGTAGACTCAGTAAGAGGAGAGGTGTTTCTCTGGGCATTGGAGAGCAGAGTGGAAGGAGTGGGACCAGAAGGTGCTCTCGGGACCAGGGGCCAGAGAAGCAGCCCAGCTGGGAAGGGCTTCAAGGGCCAGGCCAAGGAGTCGGGATAGAACCCGGGGGTGCCAGGGTCTTCATGACAGTCTAGAGCCAAGAGTAGGATGTGGCAAAGGAAGGAAGTCGTACTCAGGAAGAATTGCCACTCGGGGGTCTTTGCCAGTGCCAGCTGCCCAAAGGGGAGGAGGAGACATGCCCTCTAAGCCTTCTTGTAGGCAGAGAAGGGACGGAGAGGTTATTTCACATTGGTAATTCATTCATTCACTTGCTCACTCATTCCCTTTATTAAGCACATAGTTGTGCTGGCTCTATTCTGGGATCTGGGGAGGCCACCAGGAATCAGTCCTGAATTTTGACCCCAAGCAAGGGAGAAGATGTCCCAGGAGAGGTGTGACAGCTCTAAAGAGGCTTTGGTTGTGCCCAGCTGGAAGACCAGGGAGGGCTTCCTGGGA
>RJWJ010039221.1:0-14576 GCA_004363605.1 Indri indri | reverse complement strand
CAGGTGTCCTGAAAGGTGAGCACTGTCATTTTTTTTTTCAGTGTGGCTCAGGGAAGTTCAGAGCGTGTCCAGGTGTGCACAGCAAGCGACAGAGAGAAGCTGACTCGATGTTTGAATCTGGCTCTGCCTACGCGCCTTCACCCACTGGCATGGCCTCAACCGCCACAGCAAGGACATATTCCTGCCATCCCCTTCCTCCGCTCCGCTACCACGGGTCTCCCGAGGTCAGCAAGGAACGAGATGAAGACAGCGGTCTGCCTGGCTGGAAGGGTCTCGGTAAAGCTCACATTTCGTGTGGATCTGAGCACCACGGAGGGAGGTTTATGCAGAGTCTCAAACTCACCGCAGAAGAGGAAGTTTTCACAAAGTGTGAATGTGCTCAGTCCCTCTCCACATCAAATAGCATCGACTGTTCCCGCCCCACCGAAAACCAGCTGAGTTGCTTTCCTTCAGCGAGGTAGTTCACATCCTGTGAAATCAGGGGACTTCTCCAGAGTAGATGGGATATCGCCACACAACTGTGCCACTCGGACCCTCCTGGGCCCAGCACCCCCCGCCCCCTTCCCTTCCACGGTGTCAAGCCCGCAGAAGAGCGGAAGGCTCTTCACCCTCTTTAGTTCCCTCCCCTGATCCTTCTCGGGCGTGTCCCCTAACACGTCTTTTACACATCTAATCCCGTCTTGGCATCTGCTTCTTAAGGGATCCGAACTGACTCAGGAAGAGTTAACCTACACATGGGGCCTGTGCCAGAGGTGTTTGTCAGCAAGGACTCCCTCAGTGGGCTCTGTGTGTGTGTGTGTGTGTGTGTGTGTGTGTGTGTGTGTGTGTATACACATGTGCACCTTGTATGCTCGGGTACAGTTCTGATCAATCATCCCTTGGGAACCGCCTTCTAGATGAGGGCTCTTTCAGCATCTACGCTGCAAGTATTCTGCCAATTACCAGATCTGACCTTCCCCACCTCTGGTATCAGCACCTGGGTGGCTCAGAGAGGGGAGAGATCGCTTAGCCCCTTCTCTGCATCTTCTTTATAACTTCCTCTTCCTCCTCCCCACAAAATGTTGCTCAAAGGGCCCACTCGTCAGCGTGGGTCTGGCGTGTGTTAAGTGGGCCCTTGCCAGGCCGGCTCATCTCTGTGAAGTGTGTCAGTACCGAGGGCTGAACAGAGAAGAATGAGGCCCCGAGAGCTTACGGAAGCACGAGCCTCGTTTCAGCACTGGCCCTGTGTCACGCTCTGCATCTGCCTTTACCAGGGAGTAACGCAGGTCTCTGTTAATTTTAAAGTAGCATTTTGTTTCCTTGCATCTATTAGGTTGAACTCTATGAAATTGCCATTTCTGTAGGTCAAGAACGGTTGAATGTCAGTGACTTCGTATGGTTCACTATGATATCGTCCCTGATGATCTTGTTGGGGGCATGAGTTGAGATCATCATGGTGAGATGCAGGCACTGAGTCCCTGGCCCTGACGTAGCACCTGTCATTCAATCCAATCTTCCCAACCAGGTTCGCATAAATCCTACCCGGGAATTACGAGGGCGGTGGGGACTCAGATCAACTCTGTCACTCGAGTCCAGTCACACAAAGACCAGATGCTTTCTAAGGGCACTTAGGGGACTCCTGGGGGACTGTCTTTACTGTGCAGAAGGCAGAGCCCAAGAGACAAGGTGAGCCTAGTCCACAGGGATGAAAGGCCCTCACCCACGCTCCAGCCCACCTTTCCTTCCCCCCTAGCAGTCCTCGTCCCCACTCCTCATCCCGAATCCCCGTCTCATCACCCCCATCCACGCAGCTGCCCGCATCAGAAACCTGAGACTCTTCCTTCTCCTCCGTCCCCACGTGTCAACCATCTCGCTACATCCTGTCACATCCACCTCTGAACCATTTGTGGAATTTGTCCTTCTGCCTCCATCCTGCTGTCTCCACCCTGGGTGAGGCCACCACAGACCCCAGCTGGATGTCAGTGACAGTCCCCTCCCAGCCTCGCTCCCTCAAGTTATCCTCCCTGTGAGCTCATCCCACACCAAAGCCGGAGCAGTCTTTAAGCCGCAAACCGGCCTATGCCACAGCGTCATTTAGATGCCCTCAGCGTTCCCCATGGCCTCCAGAGCACAGCCCCGGCGTGGCCCCGGACCCCTGGCCCTTCTCCACCCCCACCCGGTCTCCCCACCATGCCCGCCCGTGCATCCCGCCTGGCTGCACTCTCTGCTGCCTGTTGGCCTTTGTCGTACCAGGGGGTCCTCTTTCCAAATACCACCACTCCCCTCACTTTTCCCCTGGGCAGCCTCCCAAGCATCCTATGTGACTCCCCCAAGGAGCCATTCCAAGCTCCACTGTCAGAATCCAGTTCAATCCAACTGCCTTTGGGTTTGGACATAGAATCAACTCCTCTCTCTACTCGTGGTAGCTGCGAGACCCTCACACGTCAGTTGAGTTGTCTGTGCTTTGGGTTCTTTATCTGTGAAACGAGGGTGGGAACAGCTACTTTGTAGGCTATTGTTGGGAGTAGTGAGACGTGGGTTTGGGCCTCAATATGTCCATATGCTAAACTGCATAGGGGACTCGGGTGACATCCACCGTATTTGTATGTACTTGTTCATGTTCCCTGCTAGATTGTAAACTAAGCCTCCTCGGAGCCTAGTGCTCTGTTGAAAGCCTACACCTTGCCAGGAGGAGAGCAGCACCCGTAAGTGTTTATTGAATCTTTTCCTAAGGGTTGGTTTATCTCTGATGCCCACGTTTCTCAGAGGCGCGTCCTCCCTGGGCCCCAGCATCCCAGACAGTGGGGAATCTCCTGATGGCCTCTTTTCTAATTAGCAGCACATGTCAGACTGCAAATTGGCAAAACTGTCAGACAAGCAACAACAGAAAAAAAAAAAGTTTTTAATTAGTTCTTCATAAAGATCAGGAAACGTGGTAAAAGAAAAATGCCTGAATCTGCACGTGGTTCTTTGAACTATAATTAGTATGTTGGATTTAAAAGCTGTAAAAGCCCATTAGCTCCCGTGCTAGCTGGTGAAGTTAGATGAAAGGAGGAGTCTGGGGGGAGGCCGGTGATGATCAATGTTTTCACTTTAAGGAGACACATTCTTTAGGCCTTAACTGCTCCGGGATTTATCCCTTTATCTGTGCGCATACTCTTCCCACATATCCCAGGGCCTCCTCGCAGTTGGCTGCTGTACTTAGCGACAAGAATACGGCATTTGTCTGCAGGCCCTTCATATCTAATCGGGGAAACCAGACTCTTCAGGCCACAGCTGTGGGATGGGCGAGGAGTGTGAGTCCAGAGCATCCCGATTGCCTGCAGAGCAAAGGAGTGACCTGACCTGTGTCCATCTGAGACCCACGGGGAACCCTGAAGGGCTCCTGCCCCCTCTGGGCAACAGTTTCCTCCTCGGACAATCGGGAGAGGGTTGATTAGGGCTGGACTCTGGGAGTCTTTGAATTTCTTGACCAGGGATCCTATTTAAGTAGCGGGGAAAGGAGAAGGAAGGGAAACAAAAAAAAGCACAGTTCACCTGAATTGAGAGGCCCTAAATCTCCTTCGTCCATGCAAGGCCAGTGGAAGTCCCACCTTCTCTCAGAATCCTCCCACGAGCTTCTCACCTACCGGGATTTTCCTTCTCCAAGCTCCAGTATCAAATCATAATTGTAATTATGATAATTACAGACACATTATGATAATTACATGTGCTCGCTAAGTCTTAACTCATTTACTTCTCACATCATCAGACTCATTTTATAGACAAAGAAACAGAGAAATAGGATGTGAAGTAACTTCTCAAGGTGAGGCAGGCAGAAGAGGCAGAGCTGGAATTCAAACTCAGCCTCACTCCGGAGTCCGCGCTCTCTGCCGACACCCAGCACCATGACGTTTAGCAGGTTTGCGCTATGCCAGGCGATCCATTATGTGCATTAACTAAGTCGCCTATTAAAGCTGGAACATCTTTGTAATGAGGCTGAAAGATGGAGCCGTCTGAGTTGAGGAAGCTTACGTGTCTTCCCCACGGTTTGGGGTAGGAAACAGCGGAGCTGGGATTTGAACCGGGAAGTCCTATTAGGGTATACCGCCCTTCCTGGGCGTCAGTGCCACACAGTTTGAATTCCACTGTTGCTCCTTTCATATAACTGTTTAACATTGTATTTAAGTAGAATACATATTCAGAAATGCATAAATCCTAAGTGAATGGGCTGACGAGATTTTGCAGAGTGAGTGCACCAGCTAAGCACTAGCCAGGTCAGGAGCGGGACAGTACAAGCCTCCCCGCCCTGCCTCTCACCACTCCCCAAAGACACGCGTCATCCTTCCAGCTAACATCTGAGCTCAGTTTTGCCTGTTTAGAACTTTATATAAATAGAGTCATCTATTATACTCTGTACGCGTTTGTGTCTGGGTGCTCTCTCAACATTATGTTTGTGACTCATCCATGTCGTTGCGAGTAGCAACATTCCTTTATTTTTATTGCTACATCATTCTACCACATGACAAAATGAAGAGTTATCTCTCCATTCTACTGTTGATGGGCAATGTAATCGGCTCTAATTTTTCAGCTATTAACAAGTAAAACTGCTGGAAACCTTCATGTACATGTCTTTTGGTAAATAAATGCAACCGTTCTGTTGGGTATGTATCAATGAGTGAAATTAACAGGCCATAAAATATCACCTACTGAGCATCAGAGAACAGGGGCAACCAGTTCCTCGGAGTGGTTGTGTTTCACACGCCCACTGGCTGTGCGTTTCTAGTTACTCCACATCTTCACCAGCATTTCGTATTTTCAATTTAAAAATTTAGCCATTCTGTGCAGTGAAAGTGTTTAGGGGTTTTAATGTACATTTTTTTGATGACTAATGAGATTGGGACACTTGTTTATTGCCCAATTCCATATTATCCTTGTGAAGTGCTTGTTCCAGCTATTTGCATTTTTTTTTTAAAGGTTGTTTGTGTTTTTCCTGTTTATTTATTGAAATTTTCTTTAAAACATAGTCTGGATATGAGCCTTCTGATGGTCATAAATTATTAATTCTGATAAAAGCCAATATATTAGTCTTTTCCTTCATGGTTCATAACTATCTCAAGGTCACGAACGAAGGGCCCTGTGTTATCTTCTGGAAGCTTTATTATTTTACTTTTCACAGTTAGGTCTAAAATCTATCTGGACCTGGTATTTTGATGTGATTTTTAAGCTGCTTTTAAATGATGTGAAGTGAAGGTCAATTCATTTTTTTCCCATGTAGATATCAGATTGAGTCAACATGATTTATTTAAAAGACTGTCTTTCTCTACCATACTGGAGTGGCACTTCATCAAAAATTATGAGAGTTTTCTTTGTGAAAACGTCCTTAACTAGAAATTCATTTTCTTTAAATAGATAAGGGGCTATCCCAGTTAGCTATTCCCTTTTGAAAGAAATTTGATTATTTGTGTATTTAAATAATTTGTGAATTTTATCTAAGTTGTCAAATCTATTGGGATAAGATTCATAATATTTCCTCAATATCCTTTTAATATCTGCATAATCTGTAGATCTGTAGTGATGTCACCATTCTCCTTTCTGATATTTAGGATTTATGTCTTCTCACTTCTTTCCTGGTCAATGGGGAGAAGTTGACCAATTTTAACGCTCTCAAAAAATCCCCTTTTGGCTTCTCTGGTCCTCTCTATTGTTCGGTTCTGTCCCATTGATTTCGTCCCTTATCTTTACAGTGTCCTCGTTTCTGCTTAATTTCAGTTTAATTTTCTCTCCTTTCACTGGCTCTTTAAGGCTAAAAGAGAGAGATTTGATTTGAAACCTTTCTTTTCTTGTAATATTGGTCTTCAGTGCTCTAAATTTTCTCCTATCTACTGTTTTAGTGACATCTTACAAGTCCCAATATGCTGTTTTCATTTTCATTCAGTTCACAATGCTTTCTAATTTCCCTGTGGATTTCTTGTTTAATGCATGGGTTATTTACAAGTGTGTTATTTGGTTTTCCATCATTCAGAAACTGTCCGGAAATCTTTTAGCTGTTGATGTCTGACTTAGGTCCATTGTGGTCACAGAACATACTTTGTACAATGTCTTAGTCCATTTTGTGCCACTGTAACAAAACACCTAAGACCGAGCAATTTATAAGGAGCATAAATTTATTTTTCTCAGAGTTCAGGAGCCTGAGAAGTCCACGATCAAGGTGCCAATAGGCCCGGTTGTCCAGCGAGGGCTGCGTTCCCTGGCAGGGAGGGGGGCAGGAAGGTGAAAGAACAAGAGACCCAAAAGCAGGTGAAGCCTCCTGTGCAAAGGCCTTAATCCCTCAGGGCTCATCGCCTCCCAAAGGCCCACCTCCGAGGGCTGTCACACTGGCAGCACCTGAATTTTGGAGGGGACACAGTCACACTGCAGTATATGACTTGAATCCTTTCAAATGTATTGAGATGTTGCTTTGATGGCCCAGAATGTGGTCTGTGCCAGTGAAACACTCCACACGCACTGGAAAAGAATTTTGCTTTTTAGATGATAAATGTCAATCGGTCAGGTTGGTGAATGCTGTTGTTCAAGTCTTCTATGCCCCTCCCCATTCCCCCTTCTCATTTCATCAGCTACTGAAAGCTGGATGTTGACGTCTCACTATTTTTGTGGATTTGCCTATTCATCCAGTTTTGTTCCACGTGTTGTGTTTCTCTGTTGTTAACACATACACATTTAGGATTGTTGTGTCCTCTTGGTGAGTTGACCCCTTTATTGTTTTTGGCATGATCTTTTTAAATCCCTGGCAACGTTCTTTGCTCTGAATCTACTTTGTCCGATATCAGTGCAGTGACTCCAGCTCTTTCCGTGGGCGTTAGCATGGCGTACCATTTCCTGTCGTTTTACTTTTATTTGTGTCTTTATATTTAGAGTGGGCTTTTTATAGGCAGCAGAAAGCTGGGTCTTTATTTTTTTCATCCAATTTGAAAATCTCTGCCTTCTAATTGGGGCGTTGAGAACATTGAAATTTAATATAATCAGCGATAATATTTGGTCGAATGCTACCTTACCTCGTTTTCTATTTGTCTTGTCTTTTCTCCTACCTTCAATGGACACAGTAATTTTCATCTCTAGAAGTTCAATTTGGGTCTTTTCCTATCATCTATGTCATCACTTAATATGCTCGATCTCGCCTCTATCTTTCTGAACATATGGAATATAGTTATAAGAGCTGTTTGAATGTCCTTGCAGTACTATTGCTGCTATAATCTGTCAGTTCTGTGTCATTCTTTTCCTAATGCTTTTTTTTCTCATTAACTGGGGTCAAATTTCCTGCTTCTTTGCATACCGGGTAAATTTTGATCTGGGAACAAACATTGTAGATTTTATCTTGTTGGGTGCTGGATATTTTTGTGCTTCTATAAACATTTTCCGAATTTTGCTCCGGATACAGTCAAGTTTCTTGGAAACAGTTTGACCTTTTCGATTCTTCTTTTCAGCTTTGTTAGGCTGGCTCAGAGCCACAGTTAATCTAGGGATAACCATCTCCTTCTCCGGAGGCAGGACCCTTTTGAATACCTGACGCACTATGAATTATGAGGTCTCGAAGTTTGACTGTTGAGACAGAAAATATTCTCAACATTTCCTGTGCTGTGGAAGCCCTAAGACTTGCTCTTTCTAATCCTTAGGAGTGATTCTTTCCTAAGCCTTGGGCAGTTTGGTCCCTCACCACAGGCACGCACTTTAATTTTACTTTTACATGTGTTATAAGCCCCATGTTACATTGTTACTGTTTTTGCTTTAAAATGTCAATATACTTTGTAAAATATTTTTATTGTAAAAATAAAACACATACAGAGAATCATGCAACGTAAATGTGTGGTTTACAAATTATTCGTAGGCAAACACCCTGGCAATTACCATCAGTTCAAGAACTAGAACCTGGTCACCCACCCTGGGAACCCAGTTCACGGCTCCATCTCAATCGCATGTCCTCCGCCCCCTCCAAACCCCACACGTAAACAGTTCCCTGGCTTTCATAGTAGTGGCATCTTTTTTAAAAAGTAGTGTTATCATTCAAATGTGAATTCCCCCGTGTCACAGCTCAGTAGTCTTGCCCAATTTTTAAAATTTGACACATCTTTTAAGTTTCTTTTATCCTATAAATTCTCCATCTATTTCTTCCTTTTCCTTGTCATTATCTGCCGGGAAGCCTGGTCCTTTGACTTGTAGCTTTATCACAGCCTGGATTTTGCTGATAGCATTTTCAACACGCTCCTCTGTCCTTTGGACTGTTTTGCAAACTGGCAGCTGGAGCCAGAGGCTGGGTCAGACTCAGGCTTAATCCCTTTGCTGAGGATGTTATTTGTGCTTGGCCAGACAGTGGGAGCTACATAATTTCTGATTGTATCTCTTTTTGTCATGTGAACAGCCACAGGTTTTTCATGTCTATACCTACTAATCCATTCAGAGTTGCAACGGGTGGCATTCTAATTCTGTCCTTTTTTTCTTATTATTTGTCAACCGACTTTTCAAGAATTTAAGGGAAAAAATCATCTTACCCACATATTTGCCATTTCCAGTACATTCCTTCTTTCCTTTAGCCGGAGGAACCTTTTGTTCCAGTGTGAGAGTATTGGTGATGACCTCTCTCAGTTTTAATTTGTATAAAAAATTTTTTATTTGACCCTCAAGTTTTAAAACCTTTTGATGATTATGGAAGTCTAGGTTAACATTTAAAGACAATGTTCCATTGTCTTCTGGCTTCATTGTTTCTGGCAAGAAATCAACTATAACTTTTCTCTCTGCCTTCTGCCTGCCTTTACAATTTTCTTTTTAACTATGATGTTTAGCAATTTGACTATGATGTGCCTACTTGTGTTTTTCTTTGTATTTATATTGCTTGATTTTATTGATTTTTTGGATGGATAGATTGATGTTCTGATCACATTTAGAAAATTCCAGCTAATAAATATTTAAATATGTTTTCTTTCCCATTCTCTCTTTTCCTTGGATTTCAGTTATGTATGTGTTCGATTGCTTAATATTTCTCCACAAGCCAATGAACCTCTATTTATTTTCAGTCTTTTTTTCTCTGTGCTTTGGTTTATCCAAAGACTAATATTATGTCTTCAAATTTAATGATTCTATTGGAAGAATTTTTTAATTCACTTTTAGAGTTTCTATAGCTCTCCCTCAATTCCCTACCACTTTATTCATTATATACATTTTCCCTATAGATACTTTAACATAGTTATAGTAAGTATTTCAAAGTCATTTTTATCTACATCCAACATCTGTACAATGTCTGGGTCTGGTTCTATTACCTATTCTTTCCTTTGACTTTGGATGACAGATTCCTGCCTCATCCCAAGTCTGGGAATTTTTGTTTTTATAGTGGACCTTACAGAGGATGAGTTGTAGAGTCTGAAGATTCTGTTATCTTCTCCTGAGAGTGTTAAATTTTGTTCTAGAAGGTAATTAAATTACTGACATACCATCTTGGTCCTATAGTACTGTACGCTATGCTAGGGAAATCTATTTAATTTTTCCCTTAGTCTTAGGGTATAGACATTGGTCTTAGGATGGGGTCCTTATTCCTAAACTTCTGGATTTCCAACGGAATGCCCACGGTGTTTATCAAGGCCCTCTAACATGGTAAAACTTGAACTCTAAACTGTTTTTCCAGTGCTGGGCAGCTGCTTAATTCTCTGCTGATTTCTTTCAACCTTCCAGCTACTTTTCGGTGAGGCTTCTTAGAGACTTTCCCTGTGCATGTGTATGTGTACGTGTATGTGTATGTGCAAGTGTATTTGTACGTGTATGTGTACATGTGTGGCACAGTGTGCCAAGAATTTGAGGGGAGTATGCAGATTTAGGGGATCATCCTATGTGACTTCCTCCAATCCAGAATTTTTTCCTTTGACTTCCAGCCCCCCTGGTGTCCTAAAAATTGATCCCCAGCTCCCCAGCCCAGGAGACTGCTGCCTGCTTGTGCTCTGATCTGCTTGTGTCCTGTGGACTGGCGACTCCCTCGGGAGAAAAACCAAATGAATGTGGAACTTGCCCAGATTAAACTCTTTATCTCAGGGGCTGCATCTCCTCCAGCTTTTGCCTGCTTTAGTCACCCTCCAGTGCCTTCCAACAGTTGTTTGAATATTTTTTCCAGAGTTTATATAGGCACAATTTAGAGATATTGTGGGTTTGGTGCCAGACAACCACACTAGAGTGAATATTGCAAAAGAGCCAGTCACAGAGATTTTTCATTTCTCAGTGCATATGAAAGTTATGTTTATACCATTTTGTAGTCTATTAAGTGTACAATTGCATTATGTCTAAAAATATTACCACCTTAATTAAAAATACCTTATTGCTAAAAAATGCTAACGATCATCTGAGCCTTCAGCAAGTTGTCATTTTTTGCCGGTGGAGGGTCTTGCCTCGATGTCGATGGCGCTGACTGAGCAGGGTGGTGTTGCTGGTGGTGTGACAGTTTATTAAAATAAGACAACAGTGAAGTGTGGCACATCAATTGACTCCTCCTTTCATGAAAGATTTCTCCGCGGCATGCGATGCTGCTTGGTAGCATTTTACCTGCAACAGAGCTTCTTTCAAAATTGGAGTCGATCCTCTCAAACCCTGCCGCCACTTTATCAACGAAGTTTATGCAATATTCTAAACCCTTTGTTGTCATTTCGACAGTGTTCACAGCATCTTCACCACCAGGAGTATATTCCAATTTCTTTTCTTTCTTTCTTTTTTTTCTTTTCTTTTCTTTCTTTCTTTCTTTTTTTTTTTTTTTTTTTTTTTTTTTTTTTTTTTTTTTTTTTTTTTTTTTTTTTTTTTTTTTTTTTTTTTTTTTTTTTTTTTTTGAGACAGGGTCTCACTCTGTTGCCCCGGGTAGAGTGCAGTGGCATCATCACAGTTCACTACAGCCTCCAACTCCTGGGCTTGAGCGATCCTCCTGCCTCAGCCTCCTGAGTCGCTGGGACTGCAGGTGCATGCCACCATGCCTGGCTAATTTTTCTATTTTTAGCAGAGAAGGGGTGTCACTCTTGCTCAGGCTGGTCTTGAACTCCTGAGCTCAAGCCATCCCCCCACCTTGGCCTCCCAGAGTGCTAGGATTACAGGCGTGAGCCACTGCATCTGGACTACCCGGAATAGATTCCATCTCAAGAAACTACATTCTTTTCTTTCCATAAGAAGCAACTCCTCATTCCTTAAAGTTTAATCATGAGATTGCAGCAACTCAATCACATCTTCAGGCTCCACTTCTAATTCCAGTCTCTTGCTATTTCCATCACATCTGCAGTGACTTCCTCCACTGAAGTATTGAACCCCTCAAAGTCATCCATGAGGGTTGGAATCAAGTTCTTCCAAACACCTGTTAATGTTGATATTTTGACATTCTTCCATAAATTACGAAAGTTCTTTTTTTTTTTTTTTTTTTGGAGACAGAGTCTCACTCTGTTGCCCAGCCTAGAGTGCTGTGGCATCAGCCTAGCTCACAGCAACCTCACACTCCTGGGCTCAAGCAATCCTCCTGTCTCAGCCTCCTGAGTAGCTGGAAATACACACCTGGCTAATTTTTTCTATTTTTAGTAGAGGCGGGGTCTCACTCTTGCTCAGGCTAGTCTTGAACGCCGGACCTCAGGTAATCCTCCCACCTCAGCTTCTCAGAGTGCTAGGATTACAGGCATGAGCCACTGTGCCTGGCTCATGGAAAGTTCTTAATGGCATCTAAAATGATGAATTCTTTCCAGGTTTTCAATGTACTTTGCCCAGATCCATCAGAGGAATCACTCCCTGTGGCAGCTACAGCCTTTATGAAATGTAATTCATAAATAATAAGACATGAAAGTTGAAATGACTCTTTGATCCATGGGCTGCAGAATGGATGTTGTGTTAGCAGCCATGAAAATATTAATCTCCTTGTGTGTCTCCTTCAGAGCTCTGGGGTGACAGGAGCATTGTCAGTGAGCAGTAACATTTTGAAAATATTATTTTTTTTTTCTGAGCAGTAGGTCTCAACAGTGGGCTTAAAATACTCAGGAAACCATGCTGGAAATAGATGTACTGTCATCCAGGCTTTGTTGTTCCATTTCTAGAGCGCAGGCAGAGTAGACTTAGCATCATTCCTAAGGGCCCTAGGATTTGGGGAATGGTAGATGAACAGTGGCTTCAACTTAAAGTCACCAGCTGTACTAGCTCCTAGTAAGAGAGTCAGCCTGTCCTTTGAAGCTTTGAAGCCAGGCATTGATTTCTTTCTAGAGCTTCTTTATAGAAAGCTATTTTATCTACATTGAAAGTCTGTTGTTTAGTGTAGCCACCTTCACCCATTGCCTTAGCTTGCTCTTCTGGATAACTTGCTACGCTTCTGTGCTCCCCACCTTGCCCTTTTATGTTGTGGAGATGGCTTCTTCCCTTAAACCTCATGAGCCAACCTCTGCTAGCCTCCAACTTTTCTCCTGCAGCTTCCTCACTGCTCTCAACCTTTATAAAATCAAAGGGGTCAGGGCCTTGCTCTGGGTTAGGCTCTGGTTTAAGGGAGCGCTGTGGCTGGTTTGGTTGTCTGTTCCTACCACCGAAACTTCCCCCTGTTTTGCTTTCTTACCATCTGTGTGTTTGCTGGAGTAGCCCTTCCAACGTCTTTGCGAGCCTTTCCTTTGCAGTCCCAGCTTGCTTACCTGGCACAGGAGCTCTAGCTTTCGTCCTGTCTCAGCTTTGGACATGCCTCCCTCACTAAGAGTAATCACCTCTAGCTTTCGATTTGAAATATGAGATGCGCTACTTTTCTTTCCACTTGAACCTGTAGAGGACATTGCAGGGTTATGTACAGGCCTAATTTCAATGCCGTTGTGTCTCAGGGAACAGGGAGGCCCGGTGAGAGGGAGAGAGACAGGGGGACAGCCGGTCGGTGGAGCAGTCAGAACGCATGCAACATTCATCTGTGTTTGCTCTCATACAGGGGCGTGATTTGTGGTCTCCAAAACCAATTACAATAGTAACATCAAAGATGACTGAGCACAGATCACCATGATAGGTATAATAAAGAAGTTTGAAATAGTGCGAGAGTTACCGAAATATGACACAGAGACACAAAGTGAGCGCGTGCTGTTGGAAAATGGTGCCGACGGACCTGCTGGATGCAGGATTGCCACAAACCTTCAATTTTTAAAAATCACAGTATCTGTGAGGCACAATAAAGTGAAGTGTGATAGAACGGGTGCGCCTGTAGTTGTCTCGGGCAGGAAAGCTACTTGCCGTTTGGAGAAGTTGTGGAGTTCTCGCACACCCTCATTCCACATACACCTCCAGCCTGCGGCTTTCATTATTGCCCACGGGTCACCCTTTCTGTGGCTTGTCGTTGCCCTCCCAGAGTTACCATGGCTACATTCCAGATGGTGTCCCTCGGAGTTCAGAAAGCTGCCTAGAGAATTGTATTGGCCACTGGATGTGTGTGGTCCCCGCCTGACACCTCCCCGAGCTTTTCTACCAAACGGTGGCCCAGAGCCTTGTCCAGTGAGGGCTGAACTGCGGGCACGGGGTCCCCTCCTCCGAATGTCTTCCTTCCTTAGGTGCCCCTCAGTTCTCTCCTTACACCTTAGTAGTTAGTCCCCTGTTATCAACTAATTATTCTTTCCACTAAAATTTCTTGTCTGTTCAGATTTGTGGCTCATGTGTCCTGACTAGGGTCTGACTTAGATAGATCTTAATTTCAATGATTGTATTTTTCAGTTGTTATTCTTACCAGTTCTAGGGTAAAATTCTCAATTTGGTTATGTATTTTCTGAATGTATTAGCTGCAGTTATTTTAAAGTCTGTGTCTGAAAATCTCAAAATTAGATCACATGTAGGTCTGTTTCTATTGTCCTCTTCGCTGTGGGCATGCTTGACACATTTTTATTGAATGTTCGACGTCGTGTGTGAAAAACACTGGAAGAGCTGGATGAGGTTTTCTTCCTCCGGAGTGGACTTAATGTTCCCCTGCCCCGTAGTAGAGTAGAAGAGCATGATGTTGGTGAAAGCAGGGACTGGGATGCTTCGAGGCCGGGTTTTGGGCTGTGCGCAGACTGTTCTAGTCTTTGTGCTTGGTCCTCAGCTGAAAGCGGAGGGGAACACCAGGACCCTTCTCTTCCTCGGAAGTTTTTGTCTCCCTAGTTCTGTAAGACTCTAAAGCTCTTCTTGGCTTTGCAATACTGAGCAGCTGCTTTGGTTTATAAGCCTCTTATGACCTGTGAGGCTTGGGATTTGGCAAATTCCCCAAGAGAAAAATCTGTGCAAAATGGTGGGCTCTGTTCTATGAAATTCTCTTTCTTGTGGATCGTGGTCCCTCAAGTCCTGACTGCCTGGAGAGTCCCGGATCCCTCTTCAATCTTTTCAGGCCCATGAGATGCAGTTCTCTGCTTGGACTCTCTGCACCCACAGCAAATTGCAAAAGCCCCCAGGGGAAAAGGCAGCCAGGGATGGTGGGGGCTTCAGCCTACCTCCCTCGGGCCTTCCTCCTGGGAGATGCTATTGCGCCTAAAGTCTTGGCTGTCCGGTTACCTTGCAATGCCTTCAAGCGGCAATTTTGTTTGCATGCTACTCAGGTTCAATAGCTATTATTTGCGGGAGAGCTGGTCTGGTACAAC